>CM045012.1:39073976-39338793 GCA_024542945.1 allo-octoploid hybrid of Carassius auratus x Cyprinus carpio | reverse complement strand
AAGTGACTAGCATGTCACTAGCATGATTAGCAAGATACTAGCATGTCGCTAGCATGTTTTCTAGCATGATTAGCGAGTTGACTAGCATGTCGCTAGCATGTTTCTAGCATGATTAGCGAGTGACTAGCATGTCGCTAGCATGTTCTAGCATGATTAGGCAAGTGACTAGCATGTCACTAGCATGTTTTTAGCATGATTAGCGAGTGACTAGCATGTCACTAGCATGTTTTTTATCATGATTAGCAAGTGACTGCATGTCGCTAGCATGTTTTCTAGCATGATCATGTCACTAGCATGTTTTTAGCATTATAACGAGTGACTAGCATGTTTCTAGCATTATTAGCAAGTGACTAGCATGTCACTAGCATGATTAGCAAGATACTAGCATGTCGCTAGCATGTTTAGCATGATTAGCAAGTAACTAGCATGTCACTACTGAGCATGTTTTTTAGCATGCATTAGCAAGTGCTAGCATGTTTCTCTAGCAATTAGCAAGTTACTAGCATCTCGCTAGCATGTTTCTAGCATGATAAGCGAGTGACTAGCATGTCGATAGCATGTTTCTAGCATGATTAGCAAGTGAATAGCATGTCTGCATGATTAGCAATTTACTAGCATGTCACTAGCATGTTTTAACATGATAAGCGAATGACTAGCATGTTGCTAGCATGTTTCTAGCATGATTAGCAAGTTACTACAGGCATGTCGCTAGCATGTTTCTAGCATGATTAGCAATGACTAGCATGTCGCTAGCATGTTTCTAGCATGATTAGCAAGTGACTAGCATGTCGCTAGCAGTTTTTAGCATGATTAGCAAGTGACTAGCATGTTTTTAGCATGATTAGCGAGTGACTAGCATGTCGCTGCAGATGTTTCTAGCATGATTAGCAGTGACTAGCATGTCACTAGCATGATTAGCAAGTTACTAGCATGTCGCTCATGTTTCTAGCATGATTAGCAAATGACTAGCATGTTACTAGCAGATTAGCAAGTGACTAGCATGTCGCTAGCATGTTTTTTAGCATGATAGCAAGTGACTAGCATGTTTTTAGCATGATTAGCGAGTGACTAGCATGTCGCTAGCATGTTTCTAGCATGATTAGCAAGTGACTAGCATGTCACTAGCATGGTTAGCAAGTTACTACTATCATGTCGCTAGCATGTTTCTATCTAATGATTAACAAATGACTAGCATGTTACTAGCATGATTAGCAAGTGACTAGCATGTCAATAGCATGATTAGCAAGTACTAGCATGTCGCTAGCATGTTTCTAGCATGATTAGCAAGTGACTAGCATGTCACAAGCATGTTTTTAGCATGATTAGCGAGTGACTAGCATGTCACAAGCATGTTTTTAGCATGATTAGCGAGTGACTAGCATGTCACTAGCATGTTTTTAGCATGATTAGCGAGTGACTAGCATGTCATTAGCATGTTTCTAGCATGATTAGCAAGTTACTAGCATGTCATTAGCATGTTTCTAGCATGATTAGCAAGTTACTACATGTGTCGCTAGCATGTGCATCTAGCATGATTAGCAAGTGCACTAGCATGTCAGCTCTAAGCAGTGTTTTTAGCATGATTAGCGATGACTAGCATGTCGCTAGCATGTTTCTAGCACGATTAGCATGTTACTAGCATGTTCCTAGCATGATTAGCAAGCGACTATCATGTCGCTAGCATGATTAGCAAGTCACTAGCATGTTTCTAGCATGATTAGCATGTGAATAGCATGTTTCTAACATTATTAGCATGTTGCTAGGATAGATAGATAGATAGATAGATAGATAGAAACAGTCAGATGATAGATAGATAGATAGATAGATAGATAGATAGATAGATAGATAGATAGATAGATAGATTAGAAATATTAGATAGATGAGTTGAATGAGTTTTAATGGATTAGAAATAGTACATAGAAGCGAAGCTTGATTGTGTCTAATGGGCTTCAGTTGTTTAGATTTGAATTTTGACAGTTGGAGCTTGGCTCATCTGAACATTCCGTCAATGAAAGTCTATGGGATTTTTATGATTTTTAATCTTCATTTTATGAAAACCATAAGTCTGATCAGTTAGGAAAGATATAGCACACCCGGCGAGATCAGTCTGAAGAGCTGGGCTGAGTTTGAAGTCTATAGAGTTAAAGCTCTAGGAGGAGTTAGAGTCAGAAATTTTTAGTCTCAGAAAAAGAAGAATAATAACTAGATAAAAAAGTTCGTCAGGACAAACTTTAAGTTGGCTTGAGAAAGCCTGAACAGAAAGTTTGAAAAGTTTGAAAAGTTTGAAAAGTTTAAGAAGTTTAATAAAGCAAGTGGGACTAGCATGTTGCTAGCATAATTAGCAAGTTACTAGCATGTTTCTAGCATGTCACTAGCATGTTTTTAGCATGATTAGCGAGTGACTAGCATGTTTCTAGCATGATTAGCAAGTGACTAGCATGTCACTAGCATGATTAGCAAGATACTAGCATGTCGCTAGCATGTTTCTAGCATGATTAGCGAGTGACTAGATGTCGCTAGCATGTTTCTAGCATGATTAGCGAGTGACTAGCATGTCGCTAGCATGTTTCTAGCATGATTAGCAGTGACTAGCATGTCGCTAGCATGTTTTCTAGCATGATTAGCATGTCACTAGCATGTTTTTAGCATGATTAACGAGTGACTAGCATGTTTCTAGCATTATTAGCAAGTGACTAGCATGTCACTAGCATGATTAGCAAGATACTAGCATGTCGCTAGCATGTTTCTAGCATGATTAGCAAGTAACTAGCATGTCACTAGCATGTTTTAGCATGATTAGCAAGTGACTAGCATGTCGCTAGCATGTTTCTAGCATGATTAGCAAGTGACTAGCATGTCGCTAGCATTTTTTTAGCATGATTAGCAAGTGACTAGCATGTCACTAGCATGTTTCTAGCATGATTAGCAAGTGACTAGCATGTCACTAGCATGATTAGCAAGTGACTAGCATGTCACTAGCATGTTTGTTAGCATGATTAGCGAGTGACTAGCATGTCACTAGCATGATAAACAAGTTACTAGCATGTCGCTAGCATGTTTCTAGCACGATTAGCATGTTTTTAGCATGATTAGCGAGTGACTAGCATGTTTCTAGCATGATTAGCAAGTGACTAGCATGTCACTAGCATGATTAGCAAGATACTAGCATGTCGCTAGCATGATTAAGATAGATAGATAAATACAAATATTTAGATGATAGAAAGATAGATAGATAGATAGAAATAGTCAGATGATAGATAGATAGATAGATAGATAGATAGATTAGAAATATTAGATAGATGAGTTTGAATGAGTTTAAATGGATTAGAAATAGTACATAGAAGCGAAGCTTGATTGAGTCTAATGGGCTTCAGTTTGTTTAGATTTGAATTTTGACAGTTGGAGCTTGGCTCATCTGAACATTCCGTCAATGAAAGTCTATGGGATTTTTATGATTTTTAATCTTCATTTTATGAAAACCATACGTCTGATCAGTTAGAAAAGATATAGCACACCCGGCGAGATCAGTCTGAAGAGCTGGGCTGAGTTTGGAGTCTGTAGAGTTAAAGCTCTAGGAGGAGTAGCAGTCAGAAATTTTAGTCTCAGAAAAAGAATAATAATAACTAGATAAAAAGTTCGTCAAGACAAACTTTAAGTTGGCTTGAGAAAGCCTGAACAGAAAGTTTGAAAAGTTTAGAAAGTTTGAAAAGTTGAAAAGTTTAAGAAGTTTAATAAAGCAAGTGACTAGCATGTCATAGCATGATTAGCAAAGTTACTAGCATGTTTCTAGCATGATAAGCTAGTTACTAGCATGTTGCTAGCATATTAGCAAGTTACTAGCATGTTTCTAGCATGATTAGCAAATGACTAGCATGTCACTAGCATGATTAGCAAGTTATTAGCATGTCGCTAGCATGTTTCTAGCATGATTAGCGAGTGACTAGCATGTCGCTAGCATGTTTTTAGCATGATTATCGAGTGACTAGCATGTCGCTAGCATGTTTTTAGCATGATTAGCGAGTGACTAGCATGTTGCTAGCATGTTTCTAGCATGATTAGCAAGTGACTAGCATGTCACTAGCATGATTAGCAAGTTGCTAGCATGTCGATAGCATGTTTTTAGCATGATTAGCAAGTGACTAGCATGTCGCTAGCATGTTTCTAGCATGATTAGCGAGTGACTAGCATGTCACTAGCATGTTTTTAGCATGATTAGCGAGTGACTAGCATGTCGCTAGCATGTTTCTAGCATGATTAGCAAGTGACTAGCATGTCGCTAGCATGATTAGCAAGTTACTAGCATGTTTCTAGCATGATTAGCATGTTGCTAGCATGTTTCTAGCATGATTAGCACATTACTAGCATGTTCGTAGCATGATTAGCAAGTTACTAGCATGTCGCTAGCATGTTTCTAGCATAATTAGCATGTTACTAGCATGTCACTAGCATGATTAGCAAGTTACTAGCATGTTTCTAGCATGATTAGCATGTTACTAGCATGTTGTTACCATGATTAGCAAGTTACTAGAATGTTGCTAGCATGTTTCTAGCACGATAAGCATGTGACTAGCATGTTCCTAGCATGATTAGCAAGTGACTAGCATGTCGCTAGCATGATTAGCAAGTTACTAGCATGTCGTTAGCATGATTAGCAAATGACTAGCATGTTCTAGCATAATTAGCAAGTGACTAGCATGTGGCTAGCATGATTAGCAAGTTACTAGCATGTCGTAAGCATGATTAGCAAATGACTAGCATGTCGCTAGCATGTTTCTAGCATGATTAGCAAGTGACTAGCATGTTTCTAGCATGATTAGAAAGTGACTAGCATGTGGCTAGCACGATTAGCATGTTACTAGCATGTTCCTAGCATGATTAGCAAGTGACTAGCATTTCGCTAGCATGATTAGCAAGTTACTAGCATGTCACTAGCATGTTTCTAGCATGATTAGCATGTGACTAGCATGTTTCTAACATTATTAGCATGTTGCTAGGATAGATAGATAGATAGATAGATAGATAGATAGATAGATAGATAGATAGATAGATAGAAACAGTCAGATGATACATAGATAGATAGATAGATAGATAGATAGATAGATAGATAGATAGATTAGAAATATTAGATAGATGAGTTTGAATGAGTTTAAATTGATTAGAAATAGTACATAGAAGCGAAGCTTGATTGAGTATAATGGGCTTCAGTTTGTTTAGATTTGAATTTTGACAGTTGGAGCTTGGCTCATCTGAACATTCCGTCAATGAAAGTCTTTGGGATTTTTATGATTTTTAATCTTCATTTTTATGAAAACCATAAGTCTGATCAGTTAGAAAAGATATAGCACACCCGGCGAGATCAGTCTGAAGAGCTGGGCTGAGTTTGGAGTCTGTAGAGTTAAAGCTCTAGGAGGAGTAGCAGTCAGAAATTTTAGTCTCAGAAAAAGAAGAATAATAACTAGAATGTAAAGTTAGTGAACTAACTTTGATGTTGGCTTGGCCTTGGGCCAAAAGAGCCACTGTACTTGTGTGTCCAACCTTCTTGAGCTGCCTTGGTGGAAAAAAAAACTTCCAACTGTATTTTCTGTGGACCCTTGCTGTTTTCTGTTCCAATAAAAAGCATTGGCTATGACAACAGTTTCAACAGGTTTGGCTAGCTGTATGCAAAATAAGTCATGCCTTTTTCCCCTTTTTGCTATTTCCCAGTCCTCTAACTGAAGTGTTGTAGGCAACAACACAGAAGGTAAAAGAAACAATGTGGTTTAAGTCAAGGTGAAAATCGATATGAAAAATAGATAAGTAATATAGTTTCTTTTCTTCACTTTATGTGTGATAACTTGAGAAATATGTTGTCAATACTATTAAAATAAGAAAAAAACGTAATGGTACTTAGGGGATTACAGTTTTTGCATAAATACTATATTGGGCTTTATTAAAGTTTATGAAAATAGAATGCATGTATATGCATTTTATATTTATGCACATAAATGGAACATTTTAAAATCTGTGAACATATATTGAAGTATTTTCTATCCTGTGGCGCCATCGTGTGGACAACATTAGCATTGTGGCCTTCATTTCTGAACAACATCATTATGAAAGGGGCCAATATTTTATGAATGATTACAAATATTTAATGATTAGTTCACTGATAATATACCCACATTAAAATCGAATTTACTGATTCTGTATCTTATTTCATGCTTTAAGAGTTTATTTTTCAACTTACATTTTTAAGCAGTGATGAATGATAACTATGTGAGTTGCTAAATTGTATTTTGGAATTATAATACATAAACTATATAATGATGACAAAATTACAACAGTTATTGTTTTCATAATATTTACTATTGACAATACAAAATATAGACATACAAAAAAAAGCTGCCAAGACGAATGATTTGTCGGTTCTTGCAGCGAAAAGCCAGAATCAGCGTCCTCTGTAACTCGAGAGATCGATGCAATGTATTTTTCTGGCCTAAGACAAAAAAATATCTCACAAGCACTCATTTTAATCTCTATAATATATTCTTCTAATTGTTTTGTACTGATTCACTGGAGAGTTTTAATGTAAAAGGCTGTAGTTTCAGTATGTAGACCTTTTTCCCCATGCCAGTGTTGAAGTCTCGAACCGTCAGAGAGTCTGCTGCAAATCATTCAATTTCACAATATACCAGCTCACAAAAATCTGAATTTAGCCGTTGGTGTGTTCTTATGGGTGGATTGTGTGCAATCGCTGTAATATTTTATTTTTAAAAGGTCTTAAACAGGAATAAAGTCGTTTGTTGTGAGGTCGTTGTGAAGCCCCGCGGTCTCGCGTTGCCAAAATAGATGACGCAAATCCTTCATTTTCCACACTTCAACAGCTGAAAAACACCAACTTTTAGCTCTTGGTTTGTTCAAATGGGTGGATTGTGTGCAATCGCTGTAATATTTTATTTTTAAAAGGTCTTAAACAAGAATAATTTCGTTTCTTGCGAGCTCGTTGTGTCACTGCACGAGAAGCCGCGCCGTCTCGCGCTGTCAAAAGAGCTGACGCAAATCCTTCATTTTCCACACTTCAACAGCTGAAAAACACCCACTTTTAGCTCTTGGTTTGTTCTAATGGGTGGATTGTGTGCAATCGCTGTAATATTTTATTTTTAAAAGGTCTTAAACAGGAATAAATTCGTTTGTTGCGAGCTCGCTGTGCGACTGCACGAGAAGCCGCGCCGTCTCGCGCTGTCAAAAGAGCTGACGCAAATCCTTCATTTTCCACACTTCAACAGCTGAAAAACACCCACTTTTAGCTCTTGGTTTGTTCTAATGGGTGGATTGTGTGCAATCGCTGTAATATTTTATTTTTATAAGGTCTTAAACAAGAATAAATTCGTTTCTTGTGAGCTCGTAGTGCGAGTGCAGGAGAAGCCGCGCCGTCTCGCGCTGTCAAAAGAGCTGACGCAAATCGTTCATTTTCAAACTTCAACAGCTGAAAAACACCCACTTTTAGCTCTTGGTTTGTTCTAATGGGTGGATTGTGTGCAATCGCTGTAATATTTTATTTTTATAAGGTCTTAAACAAGAATAAATTCGTTTCTTGTGAGCTCGTAGTGCGAGTGCAGGAGAAGCCGCGCGGGCTCGCGCTGTCAAAAGAGCTGACGCAAATCGTTCATTTTCAAACTTCAACAGCTGAAAAACACCCTCTTTTACCTCTTGGTTTGTTCTAATGGGTGGATTGTGTGCAATCGCTGTAATATTTTATTTTAAAAGGTCTTAAACAAGAATAAATTCGTTTGTTGTGAGCCCGCTGTGAGACCACTCGCTGAACGGAGCGGTGAATTCTCTCTCGTCTTTCTCTCTGTTCTGTGACCAGATATACATTTTTAATAAGCCCTGACCCCTGTAATACTCAAATATGTTGGTTTAGCTTGTCAGAGTGAAATAAATTCATGTATTTATATGTATTTTTAACTGATTTAAAAGTGAAACTAAGGCAGACTCCTCCCTCAGTCCCGGGAATTGCTCCTGTAGAGGCGCAATTTTTCTCAGATAATGGGAGTCTATGGGAGATTTCTGATTTATAAAAATTAATAATAAATAAACTGTAAGTCTGATCAGTCTAAAAAGATATAGCATAAAACTACACCCCGGGGCCCAGGTCTCTGCCGAGTTTGGGGCTTGTGGCTTTAAAGCCCTAGGAGGAGTAGCGTTTGGAATTTTAGGATCAGAAGAATAATAATAATAAAAATAACTAGAATGTAAAGTTAGTGAACTAACTTTGATGTTGGCTTGGCCTTGGGCCAAAAGAGCCACTGTACTTGTGTGTCCAACCTTCTTGAGCTGCCTTGGTGGAAAAAAAAAAACTTCCAACAGTATTTTTCAATGGACCCTTGCTGTTTTCTGTTCCAATAAAAAGCCTTGGTTATGACAACAGTTTCAACAGCTTTGGCTAGCTGTATGCGAAATAAGTCATGCCTTTTCCCCCTGTTTGCTATTTCCCAGTCCTCTAACTGAAGTGTTGTATGCAACAACACAGAAGGTAAAAGAAACAATGTGGTTTAAGTCAAGGTGAAAATTGATATGAAAATAGATAAGTAATATAGTTTCTTTTCTTCACTTTATGTGTGATAACTTGATAAATATGTTGTCAATACTATTAAAATAAGAAAAAAACGTAATGGTACTTAGGGGATTACAGTTTTTGCATAAATACTATATTGGGCTTTATTAAAGTTTATGAAAATAGAATGCATGTATGTGCATTTTATACTTATGCACATAAATGGAACATTTTAAAATCTTTGAACAGATATTGAAGTATTTTCTATCCTGTGGCGCCATCGTGTGGACAACATTAGCATTGTGGCCTTCATTTCTGAACAACATCATTATGAAAGGGGCCAATATTTTATGAATGATTACAAATATTTAATGATTAGTTCACTGATAATATACCCACATTAAAATCGAATTTACTGATTCTGTATCTTATTTCATGCTTAAAGAGTTTATTTTTCAACTTACATTTTTAAGCAGTGATGAATGATAACTATGTGAGTTGCTAAATTGTATTTTGGAATTATAATACATAAACTATATAATGATGACAAAATTACAACAGTTATTGTTTTCATAATATTTACTATTGACAATACAAAATATAGACATACAAAAAAAAAGCTGCCAAGACGAATGATTTGTCCGTTCTTGCAGCGAAAAGCCAGAATCAGCGTCCTCTGTAACTCGAGAGATCGATGCAATGTCTTTTTCTGGCCTAAGACAAAAAAATATCTCACAAGCACTCATTTTAATCTCTATAATATATTCTTCTAATTGTTTTGTACTGATTCACTGGAGAGTTTTAATGTAAAAGGCTGTAGTTTCAGTATGTAGACCTTTTTCCCCATGCCAGTGTTGAAGTCTCGAGCCGTCAGAGAGTCTGCTGCAAATCATTCAATTTCACAATATACCAGCTCACAAAAATCTGAATTTAGTCGTTGGTGTGTTCTTATGGGTGGATTGTGTGCAATCGCTGTAATATTTTATTTTAAAAAGGTCTTAAACAGGAATAAAGTCGTTTGTTGTGAGGTCGTTGTGAAGCCCCGCGGTCTCGCGTTGTCAAAATAGATGACGCAAATCCTTCATTTTCCACACTTCAACAGCTGAAAAACACCCACTTTTAGCTCTTGGTTTGTTCTAATGGGTTGATTGTGTGCAATCGCTGTAATATTTTATTTTTAAAAGGTCTTAAACAAGAATAAATTCGTTTCTTGCGAGCTCGTTGTGTCACTGCACGAGAAGCCGCGCCGTCTCGCGCTGTCAAAAGAGCTGACGCAAATCCTTCATTTTCCACACTTCAACAGCTGAAAAACACCCACTTTTAGCTCTTGGTTTGTTCTAATGGGTGGATTGTGTGCAATCGCTGTAATATTTTATTTTTAAAAGGTCTTAAACAGGAATAAATTCGTTTGTTGTGAGCTCGCTGTGCGACTGCACGAGAAGCCACGCCGTCACGCGCTGTCAAAAGAGCTGACGCAAATCCTTCATTTTCCACACTTCAACAGCTGAAAAACACCCACTTTTAGCTCTTGGATTGTTCTAATGGGTGGATTGTGTGCAATCGCTGTAATATTTTATTTTTAAAAGGTCTTAAACAAGAATAAATTTGTTTCTTGCGAGCTCGTTGTGTCATTGCACGAGAAGCCGCGCCGTCTCGCGCTGTCAAAAGAGCTGACGCAAATCGTTCATTTTCAAACTTCAACAGCTGAAAAACACCCACTTTTAGCTCTTGGTTTGTTCTAATGGGTGGATTGTGTGCAATCGCTGTAATATTTTATTTTTAAAAGGTCTTAAACAAGAATAAATTCGTTTGTTGTGAGCCCGCTGTGAGACCACTCGCTGAACGGAGCGGTGAATCCGCGCCGTCTCGCGCTGTCAAAAGAGCTGACGCAAATCGTTCATTTTCAAACTTCAACAGCTGAAAAACACCCACTTTTAGCTCTTGGTTTGTTCTAATGGGTGGATTGTGTGCAATCGCTGTAATATTTTATTTTTATAAGGTCTTAAACAAGAATAAATTCGTTTCTTGTGAGCTCGTAGTGCGAGTGCAGGAGAAGCCGCGCGGGCTCGCGCTGTCAAAAGAGCTGACGCAAATCGTTCATTTTCAAACTTCAACAGCTGAAAAACACCCACTTTTAGCTCTTGGTTTGTTCTAATGGGTGGAATGTGTGCAATCGCTGTAATATTTTATTTTTAAAAGGTCTTAAACAAGAATAAATTCGTTTGTTGTGAGCCCGCTGTGAGACCACTCGCTGAACGGAGCGGTGAATTCTCTCTCGTCTTTCTCTCTGTTCTGTGACCAGATATACATTTTTAATAAGCCCTGACCCCTGTAATACTCAAATATGTTGGTTTAGCTTGTCAGAGTGAAATAAATTCATGTATTTATATGTATTTTTATCCGATTTAAAAGTGAAACTAAGGCAGACTCCTCCCTCAGTCCCGGGAATTGCTCCTGTAGAGGCGCAATTTTTCTCAGATAATGGGAGTCTATGGGAGATTTCTGACTTATAAAAATTAATAATAAATAAACTGTAAGTCTGATCAGTCTAAAAAGATATAGCATAAAACTACACCCCGGGGCCCAGGTCTCTGCCGAGTTTGGGGCTTGTGGCTTTAAAGCCCTAGGAGGAGTAGCGTTTGGAAATTTTAGGATCAGAAGAATAATAATAATAACTAGAATGTAAAGTTAGTGAACTAACTTTGATGTTGGCTTGGCCTTGGGCCAAAAGAGCCACTGTACTTGTGTGTCCAACCTTCTTGAGCTGCCTTGGTGGAAAAAAAAAAAACTTCCAACAGTATTTTTCTATGGACCCTTGCTGTTTTCTGTTCCAATAAAAAGCATTGGCTATGACAACAGTTTCAACAGGTTTGGCTAGCTGTATGCAAAATAAGTCATGCCTTTTTCCCCTGTTTGCTATTTCCCAGTCCTCTAACTGAAGTGTTGTAGGCAACAACACAGAAGGTAAAAGAAACAATGTGGTTTAAGTCAAGGTGAAAATAGATATGAAAAATAGATAAGTAATATAGTTTCTTTTCTTCACTTTATGTGTGATAACTTGAGAAATATGTTGTCAATACTATTAAAATAAGAAAAAAACGTAATGGTACTTAGGGGATTACAGTTTTTGCATAAATACTATATTGGGCTTTATTAAAGTTTATGAAAATAGAATGCATGTATATGCATTTTATATTTATGCACATAAATGGAACATTTTAAAATCTGTGAACATATATTGAAGTATTTTCTATCCTGTGGCGCCATCGTGTGGACAACATTAGCATTGTGGCCTTCATTTCTGAACAACATCATTATGAAAGGGGCCAATATTTTATGAATGATTACAAATATTTAATGATTAGTTCACTGATAATATACCCACATTAAAATCGAATTTACTGATTCTGTATCTTATTTCATGCTTTAAGAGTTTATTTTTCAACTTACATTTTTAAGCAGTGATGAATGATAACTATGTGAGTTGCTAAATTGTATTTTGCAATAATAATACATAAACTATATAATGATGACAAAATTACAACAGTTATTGTTTTCATAATATTTACTATTGACAATACAAAATATAGACATACAAAAAAAAAGCTGCCAAGACGAATGATTTGTCCGTTCTTGCAGCGAAAAGCCAGAATCAGCGTCCTCTGTAACTCGAGAGATCGATGCAATGTCTTTTTCTGGCCTAAGACAAAAAAATATCTCACAAGCACTCATTTTAATCTCTATAATATATTCTTCTAATTGTTTTGTACTGATTCGCTGGAGTGTTTTAATGTAAAAGGCTGTAGTTTCAGTATGTAGACCTTTTTCCCCATGCCAGTGTTGAAGTCTCGAGCCGTCAGAGAGTCTGCTGCAAATCATTCAATTTCACCATTTACCAGCTCACAAAAATCTGAATTTAGCCGATGGTGTGTTCTAATGGGTGGATTGTGTGCAATCGCTGTAATATTTT
The DNA here is from genome assembly GCA_024542945.1 of allo-octoploid hybrid of Carassius auratus x Cyprinus carpio. Classification (NCBI taxonomy): domain Eukaryota; kingdom Metazoa; phylum Chordata; class Actinopteri; order Cypriniformes; species allo-octoploid hybrid of Carassius auratus x Cyprinus carpio. Next base: position 39,326,287 of record CM045012.1, on the reverse strand, counting down.
ATTTTTAAAAGGTCTTAAACAGGAATAAAGTCGTTTGTTGTGAGGTCGTTGTGAAGCCCCGCGGTCTCGCGTTGTCAAAATAGATGACGCAAATCCTTCATTTTCCACACTTCAACAGCTGAAAAACACCCACTTTTAGCTCTTGGTTTGTTCTAATGGGTTGATTGTGTGCAATCGCTGTAATATTTTATTTTAAAAGGTCTTAAACAAGAATAAATTCGTTTCTTGCGAGCTCGTTGTGTCACTGCACGAGAAGCCGCGCCGTCTCGCGCTGTCAAAAGAGCTGACGCAAATCCTTCATTTTCCACACTTCAACAGCTGAAAAACACCCACTTTTAGCTCTTGGTTTGTTCTAATGGGTGGATTGTGTGCAATCGCTGTAATATTTTATTTTTAAAAGGTCTTAAACAGGAATAAATTCGTTTGTTGTGAGCTCGCTGTGCGACTGCACGAGAAGCCGCGCCGTCTCGCTCTGTCAAAAGAGCTGACGCAAATCCTTCACTTTCCACACTTCAACAGCTGAAAAACACCCACTTTTAGCTCTTGGTTTGTTCTAATGGGTGGATTGTGTGCAATCGCTGTAATATTTTATTTTTAAAAGGTCTTAAACAGGAATAAATTCGTTTGTTGTGAGCTCGCTGTGCGACTGCACGAGAAGCCGCGCCGTCTCGCGCTGTCAAAAGAGCTGACGCAAATCCTTCATTTTCCACACTTCAACAGCTGAAAAACACCCACTTTTAGCTCTTGGATTGTTCTAATGGGTGGATTGTGTGCAATCGCTGTAATATTTTATTTTTAAAAGGTCTTAAACAAGAATAAATTTGTTTCTTGCGAGCTCGTTGTGTCATTGCACGAGAAGCCGCGCCGTCTCGCGCTGTCAAAAGAGCTGACGCAAATCGTTCATTTTCAAACTTCAACAGCTGAAAAACACCCACTTTTAGCTCTTGGTTTGTTCTAATGGGTGGATTGTGTGCAATCGCTGTAATATTTTATTTTTATAAGGTCTTAAACAAGAATAAATTCGTTTCTTGTGAGCTCGTAGTGCGAGTGCAGGAGAAGCCGCGCGGGCTCGCGCTGTCAAAAGAGCTGACGCAAATCGTTCATTTTCAAACTTCAACAGCTGAAAAACACCCACTTTTAGCTCTTGGTTTGTTCTAATGGGTGGATTGTGTGCAATCGCTGTAATATTTTATTTTTAAAAGGTCTTAAACAAGAATAAATTCGTTTGTTGTGAGCCCGCTGTGAGACCACTCGCTGAACGGAGCGGTGAATTCTCTCTCGTCTTTCTCTCTGTTCTGTGACCAGATATACATTTTTAATAAGCCCTGACCCCTTTAATACTCAAATATGTTGGTTTAGCTTGTCAGAGTGAAATAAATTCATGTATTTATATGTATTTTTAACCGATTTAAAAGTGAAACTAAGGCAGACTCCTCCCTCAGTCCCGGGAATTGCTCCTGTAGAGGCGCAATTTTTCTCAGATAATGGGAGTCTATGGGAGATTTCTGACTTATAAAAATTAATAATAAATAAACTGTAAGTCTGATCAGTCTAAAAAGATATAGCATAAAACTACACCCCGGGGCCCAGGTCTCTGCCGAGTTTGGGGCTTGTGGCTTTAAAGCCCTAGGAGGAGTAGCGTTTGGAATTTTTGGATCAGAAGAATAATAATAATAAAAATAATAATAATAATAATAATAATAATAATAAGAAGTTTAAATAGCATAACAGTATGTTGGCTTGTGCCAAGCCAACATAACTAGAATGTAAAGTTAGTGAACTAACTTTGATGTTGGCTTGGCCTTGGGCCAAAAGAGCCACTGTACTTGTGTGTCCAACCTTCTTGAGCTGCCTTGGTGGAAAAAAAAAAAAACTTCCAACAGTATTTTTCTATGGACCCTTGCTGTTTTCTGTTCCAATAAAAAGGATTGGCTATGACAACAGTTTCAACAGGTTTGGCTAGCTGTATGCAAAATAAGTCATGCCTTTTTCCCCTGTTTGCTATTTCCCAGTCCTCTAACTGAAGTGTTGTAGGCAACAACACAGAAGGTAAAAGAAACAATGTGGTTTAAGTCAAGGTGAAAATAGATATGAAAAATAGATAAGTAATATAGTTTCTTTTCTTCACTTTATGTGTGATAACTTGAGAAATATGTTGTCAATACTATTAAAATAAGAAAAAAACGTAATGGTACTTAGGAGATTACAGTTTTTGCATAAATACTATATTGGGCTTTATTAAAGTTTATGAAAATAGAATGCATGTATATGCATTTTATATTTATGCACATAAATGGAACATTTTAAAATCTGTGAACATATATTGAAGTATTTTCTATCCTGTGGCGCCATCGTGTGGACAACATTAGCATTGTGGCCTTCATTTCTGAACAACATCATTATGAAAGGGGCCAATATTTTATGAATGATTACAAATATTTAATGATTAGTTCACTGATAATATACCCACATTAAAATCGAATTTACTGATTCTGTATCTTATTTCATGCTTTAAGAGTTTATTTTTCAACTTACATTTTTAAGCAGTGATGAATGATAACTATGTGAGTTGCTAAATTGTATTTTGCAATAATAATACATAAACTATATAATGATGACAAAATAACAACAGTTATTGTTTTCATAATATTTACTATTGACAATACAAAATATAGATAGGCTATACAAAAAAAAGCTGCCAAGACGAATGATTTGTCCGTTCTTGCAGCGAAAAGCCAGAATCAGCGTCCTCTGTAACTCGAGAGATCGATGCAATGTCTTTTTCTGGCCTAAGACAAAAAAATATCTCACAAGCACTCATTTTAATCTCTATAATATATTCTTCTAATTGTTTTGTACTGATTCGCTGGAGTGTTTTAATGTAAAAGGCTGTAGTTTCAGTATGTAGACCTTTTTCCCCATGCCAGTGTTGAAGTCTCGAGCCGTCAGAGAGTCTGCTGCAAATCATTCAATTTCACAATATACCAGCTCACAAAAATCTGAATTTAGCCGTTGGTGTGTTCTCATGGGTGGATTGTGTGCAATCGCTGTAATATTTTATTTTTAAAAGGTCTTAAACAGGAATAAAGTCGTTTGTTGTGAGGTCGTTGTGAAGCCCCGCGGTCTCGCGTTGTCAAAATAGATGACGCAAATCCTTCATTTTCCACACTTCAACAGCTGAAAAACACCCACTTTTAGCTCTTGGTTTGTTCTAATGGGTTGATTGTGTGCAATCGCTGTAATGTTTTATTTTTAAAAGGTCTTAAACAAGAATAAATTCGTTTCTTGCGAGCTCGTTGTGTCACTGCACGAGAAGCCGCGCCGTCTCGCGCTGTCAAAAGAGCTGACGCAAATCCTTCATTTTCCACACTTCAACAGCTGAAAAACACCCACTTTTAGCTCTTGGTTTGTTCTAATGGGTGGATTGTGTGCAATCGCTGTAATATTTTATTTTTAAAAGGTCTTAAACAGGAATAAATTCGTTTGTTGTGAGCTCGCTGTGCGACTGCACGAGAAGCCGCGCCGTCTCGCACTGTCAAAAGAGCTGACGCAAATCCTTCATTTTCCACACTTCAAGAGCTCAAAAACACCCTCTTTTAGCTCTTGGTTTGTTCTAATGGGTGGATTGTGTGCAATCGCTGTAATATTTTATTTTTATAAGGTCTTAAACAAGAATAAATTCGTTTCTTGTGAGCTCGTAGTGCGAGTGCAGGAGAAGCCGCGCCGTCTCGCGCTGTCAAAAGAGCTGACGCAAATCGTTCATTTTCAAACTTCAACAGCTGAAAAACACCCACTTTTAGCTCTTGGTTTGTTCTAATGGGTGGATTGTGTGCAATCGCTGTAATATTTTATTTTTATAAGGTCTTAAACAAGAATAAATTCGTTTCTTGTGAGCTCGTAGTGCGAGTGCAGGAGAAGCCGCGCCGTCTCGCGCTGTCAAAAGAGCTGACGCAAATCGTTCATTTTCAAACTTCAACAGCTGAAAAACACCCTCTTTTAGCTCTTGGTTTGTTCTAATGGGTGGATTGTGTGCAATCGCTGTAATATTTTATTTTTAAAAGGTCTTAAACAAGAATAAATTCGTTTGTTGTGAGCCCGTTGTAAGACCACTCGCTGAACGGAGCGGTGAATTCTCTCTCGTCTTTCTCTCTCTTCTGTGGCCAGATATACATTTTTAATAAGCCCTGACCCCTGTAATATTCAAATATGTTGGTTTAGCTTGTCAGAGTGAAATAAATTCATGTATTTATATGTATTTTTAACCGATTTAAAAGTGAAACTAAGGCAGACTCCTCCCTCAGTCCCGGGAATTGCTCCTGTAGAGGCGCAATTTTTCTCAGATAATGGGAGTCTATGGGAGATTTCTGACTTATAAAAATTAATAATAAATAAACTGTAAGTCTGATCAGTCTAAAAAGATATAGCATAAAACTACACCCCGGGGCCCAGGTCTCTGCCGAGTTTGGGGCTTGTGGCTTTAAAGCCCTAGGAGGAGTAGCGTTTGGAATTTTTGGATCAGAAGAATAATAATAATAAAAATAACTAGAATGTAAAGTTAGTGAACTAACTTTGATGTTGGCTTGGCCTTGGGCCAAAAGAGCCACTGTACTTGTGTGTCCAACCTTCTTGAGCTGCTTTGGTGGAAAAAAAAAAACTTCCAACTGTATTTTTCTATGGACCCTTGCTGTTTTCTGTTCCAATAAAAAGCATTGGCTATGACAACAGTTTCAACAGGTTTGGATAGCTGTATGCAAAATAAGTCATGCCTTTTTCCCCTGTTTGCTATTTCCCAGTCCTCTAACTGAAGTGTTGTAGGCAACAACACAGAAGGTTAAAGAAACAATGTGGTTTAAGTCAAGGTGAAAATCGATATGAAAAATAGATAAGTAATATAGTTTCTTTTCTTCACTTTATGTGTGATAACTTGAGAAATATGTTGTCAATACTATTAAAATAAGAAAAAAACGTAATGGTACTTAGGGGATTACAGTTTTTGCATAAATACTATATTGGGCTTTATTAAAGTTTATGAAAATAGAATGCATGTATATGCATTTTATATTTATACACATAAATGGAACATTTTAAAATCTGTGAACATATATTGAAGTATTTTCTATCTTGTGGCGCCATCGTGTGGACAACATTAGCATTGTGGCCTTCATTTCTGAACAACATCATTATGAAAGGGGCCAATATTTTATGAATGATTACAAATATTTAATGATTAGTTCACTGATAATATACCCACATTAAAATCGAATTTACTGATTCTGTATCTTATTTCATGCTTTAAGAGTTTATTTTTCAACTTACATTTTTAAGCAGTGATGAATGATAACTATGTGAGTTGCTAAATTGTATTTTGCAATAATAATACATAAACTATATAATGATGACAAAATAAGAACAGTTATTGTTTTCATAATATTTACTATTGACAATACAAAATATAGACATACAAAAAAAAGCTGCCAAGACGAATGATTTGTCCGTTCTTGCAGCGAAAAGCCAGAATCAGCGTCCTCTGTAACTCGAGAGATCGATGCAATGTCTTTTTCTGGCCTAAGACAAAAAAATATCTCACAAGCACTCATTTTAATCTCTATAATATATTCTTCTAATTGTTTTGTACTGATTCGCTGGAGTGTTTTAATGTAAAAGGCTGTAGTTTCAGTATGTAGACCTTTTTCCCCATGCCAGTGTTGAAGTCTCGAGCCGTCAGAGAGTCTGCTGCAAATCATTCAATTTCACAATATACCAGCTCACAAAAATCTGAATTTAGCCTTTGGTGTGTTCTCATGGGTGGATTGTGTGCAATCGCTGTAATATTTTATTTTTAAAAGGTCTTAAACAGGAATAAAGTCGTTTGTTGTGAGGTCGTTGTGAAGCCGCGCGGTCTCGCGTTGTCAAAATAGATGACGCAAATCCTTCATTTTCCACACTTCAAGAGCTGAAAAACACCCACTTTTAGCTCTTGGTTTGTTCTAATGGGTTGATTGTGTGCAATCGCTGTAATATTTTATTTTTAAAAGGTCTTAAACAAGAATAAATTCGTTTCTTGCGAGCTGGTTGTGTCACTGCACGAGAAGCCGCGCCGTCTCGCGCTGTCAAAAGAGTTGACGCAAATCCTTCATTTTCCACACTTCAGCAGCTGAAAAACACCCACTTTTAGCTCTTGGTTTGTTCTAATGGGTGGATTGTGTGCAATCGCTGTGATATTTTATTTTTAAAAGGTCTTAAACAGGAATAAATTCGTTTGTTGTGAGCTCGCTGTGCGACTGCACGAGAAGCCGCGCCGTCTCGCACTGTCAAAAGAGCTGATGCAAATCCTTCATTTTCCACACTTCAACAGCTGAAAAACACCCACTTTTAGCTCTTGGTTTGTTCTAATGGGTGGATTGTGTGCAATCGCTGTAATATTTTATTTTTAAAAGGTCTTAAACAAGAATAAATTCGTTTCTTGCGAGCTCGTTGTGTCACTGCACGAGAAGCCGCGCCGTCTCGCGCTGTCAAAAGAGCTGACGCAAATCGTTCATTTTCCACACTTCAACAGCTGAAAAACACCCACTTTTAGCTCTTGGTTTGTTCTAATGGGTGGATTGTGTGCAATCGCTGTAATATTTTATTTTTAAAGGTCTTAAACAAGAATAAATTTGCTTCTTGTGAGCTCGTAGTGCGAGTGCAGGAGAAGCCGCGCGGGCTCGCGCTGTCAAAAGAGCTGACGCAAATCGTTCATTTTCAAACTTCAACAGCTGAAAAACACCCTCTTTTACCTCTTGGTTTGTTCTAATGGGTGGATTGTGTGCAATCGCTGTAATATTTTATTTTTAAAAGGTCTTAAACAAGAATAAATTCGTTTGTTGTGAGCCCGCTGTGAGACCACTCGCTGAACGGAGCGGTGAATTCTCTCTCGTCTTTCTCTCTGTTCTGTGACCAGATATACATTTTTAATAAGCCCTGACCCCTGTAATACTCAAATATGTTGGTTTAGCTTGTCAGAGTGAAATAAATTCATGTATTTATATGTATTTTTAACCGATTTAAAAGTGAAACTAAGGCAGACTCCTCCCTCAGTCCCGGGAATTGCTCCTGTAGAGGCGCAATTTTTCTCAGATAATGGGAGTCTAAGGGAGATTTCTGATTCATAAAAATTAATAATAAATAAACTGTAAGTCTGATCAGTCTAAAAAGATATAGCATAAAACTACACCCCGGGGCCCAGGTCTCTGCCGAGTTTGGGGCTTGTGGCTTTAAAGCCCTAGGAGGAGTAGCGTTTGGAATTTTAGGATCAGAAGAATAATAATAATAAAAATAATAATAATAATAATAAGAAGTTTAAATAGCATAACAGTATGTTGGCTTGTGCCAAGCCAACATAATAATAATAATAATAATAATAAGAAGAAGTTTAAATAGCATAACAGTATGTTGGCTTGTGCCAAGCCAACATAAAAATAATAATAATAACTAGAATGTAAAGTTAGTGAACTAACTTTGATGTTGGCTTGGCCTTGGGCCAAAAGAGCCACTGTTCTTGTGTGTCCAACCTTCTTGAGCTGCCTTGGTGGAAAAAAAAAAAACTTCCAACTGTATTTTTCTATGGACCCTTGCTGTTTTCTCTTCCAATAAAAAGCATTGGCTATGACAACAGTTTCAACAGGTTTGGCTAGCTGTATGCAAAATAAGTCATGCCTTGTTCCCCTGTTTGCTATTTCCCAGTCCTCTAACTGAAGTGTTGTAGGCAACAACACAGAAGGTAAAAGAAACAATGTGGTTTAAGTCAAGGTGAAAATAGATATGAAAAATAGATAAGTAATATAGTTTCTTTTCTTCACTTTATGTGTGATAACTTGAGAAATATGTTGTCAATACTATTAAAATAAGAAAAAAACGTAATGGTACTTAGGGGATTACAGTTTTTGCATAAATACTATATTGGGCTTTATTAAAGTTTATGAAAATAGAATGCATGTATATGCATTTTATATTTATGCACATAAATGGAACATTTTAAAAATCTGTGAACATATATTGAAGTATTTTCTATCCTGTATCGCCATCGTGTGGACAACATTAGCATTGTGGCCTTCATTTCTGAACAACATCATTATGAAAGGGGCCAATATTTTATGAATGATTACAAATATTTAATGATTAGTTCACTGATAATATACCCACATTAAAATCGAATTTACTGATTCTGTATCTTATTTCATGTTTTAAGAGTTTATTTTTCAACTTACATTTTTAAGCAGTGATGAATGATAACTATGTGAGTTGCTAAATTGTATTTTGCAATAATAATACATAATCTATATAATGATGACAAAATAACAACAGTTATTGTTTTCATAATATTTACTATTGACAATACAAAATATAGACATACAAAAAAAAGCTGCCAAGACGAATGATTTGTCCGTTCTTGCAGCGAAAAGCCAGAATCAGCGTCCTCTGTAACTCGAGAGATCGATGCAATGTCTTTTTCTGGCCTAAGACAAAAAAATATCTCACAAGCACTCATTTTAATCTCTATAATATATTCTTCTAATTGTTTTGTACTGATTCGCTGGAGTGTTTTAATGTAAAAGGCTGTAGTTTCAGTATGTAGACCTTTTTCCCCATGCCAGTGTTGAAGTCTCGAGCCGTCAGAGAGTCTGCTGCAAATCATTCAATTTCACAATATACCAGCTCACAAAAATCTGAATTTAGCCGTTGGTGTGTTCTCATGGGTGGATTGTGTGCAATCGCTGTAATATTTTATTTTTAAAAGGTCTTAAACAAGAATAAATTCGTTTCTTGCGAGCTCGTTGTGTCACTGCACGAGAAGCCGCGCCGTCTCGCGCTGTCAAAAGAGCTGACGCAAATCCTTCATTTTCCACACTTCAGCAGCTGAAAAACACCCACTTTTAGCTCTTGGTTTGTTCTAATGGGTGGATTGTGTGCAATCGCTGTAATATTTTATTTTTAAAAGGTCTTAAACAGGAATAAATTCGTTTGTTGTGAGCTCGCTGTGCGACTGCACGAGAAGCCGCGCCGTCTCGCGCTGTCAAAAGAGCTGACGCAAATCCTTCATTTTCCACACTTCAGCAGCTGAAAAACACCCACTTTTAGCTCTTGGTTTGTTCTAATGGGTGGATTGTGTGCAATCGCTGTAATATTTTATTTTTAAAAGGTCTTAAACAGGAATAAATTCGTTTGTTGTGAGCTCGCTGTGCGACTGCACGAGAAGCCGCGCCGTCTCGCGCTGTCAAAAGAGCTGACGCAAATCCTTCATTTTCCACACTTCAGCAGCTGAAAAACACCCACTTTTAGCTCTTGGTTTGTTCTAATGGGTGGATTGTGTGCAATCGCTGTAATATTTTATTTTTAAAAGGTCTTAAACAAGAATAAATTCGTTTCTTGTGAGCTCGTAGTGCGAGTGCAGGAGAAGCCGCGCCGTCTCGCGCTGTCAAAAGAGCTGATGCAAATCGTTCATTTTCAAACTTCAAGAGCTCAAAAACACCCTCTTTTAGCTCTTGGTTTGTTCTAATGGGTGGATTGTGTGCAATCGCTGTAATATTTTATTTTTAAAAGGTCTTAAACAAGAATAAATTTGCTTCTTGTGAGCTTGTAGTGAGAGTGCAGGAGAAGCCGCACGGGCTCGCGCTGTCAAAAGAGCTGACGCAAATCGTTCATTTTCAAACTTCAACAGCTGAAAAACACCCTCTTTTACCTCTTGGTTTGTTCTAATGGGTGGATTGTGTGCAATCGCTGTAATATTTTATTTTTAAAAGGTCTTAAACAAGAATAAATTCGTTTGTTGTGAGCCCGCTGTGAGACCACTCGCTGAACGGAGCGGTGAATTCTCTCTCGTCTTTCTCTCTGTTCTGTGACCAGATATACATTTTTAATAAGCTCTGACCCCTGTAATACTCAAATATGTTGGTTTAGCTTGTCAGAGTGAAATAAATTCATGTATTTATATGTATTTTTAACCGATTTAAAAGTGAAACTAAGGCAGACTCCTCCCTCAGTCCCGGGAATTGCTCCTGTAGAGGCGCAATTTTTCTCAGATAATGGGAGTCTATGGGAGATTTCTGATTTATAAAAATTAATAATAAATAAACTGTAAGTCTGATCAGTCTAAAAAGATATAGCATAAAACTACACCCCGGGGCCCAGGTCTCTGCCGAGTTTGGGGCTTGTGGCTTTAAAGCCCTAGGAGGAGTAGCGTTTGGAAATTTTTGGATCAGAAGAATAATAATAAAAATAATAATAATAATAAGAAGAAGTTTAAATAGCATAACAGTATGTTGGCTTGTGCCAAGCCAACATAATAATAATAATAAGAAGTTTAAATAGCATAACAGTATGTTGGCTTGTGCCAAGCCAACATAATAATAATAATAATAAGAAGAAGTTTAAATAGCATAACAGTATGTTGTCCCAAGCCAACATAACTAGATAAAAAAGTTCGTCAAGACAAACTTTAAGTTGGCTTGAGAAAGCCTGAACAGAAAGTTTGAAAAGTTTAGAAAGTTTGAAAAGTTTGAAAAGTTTAAGAAGTTTAATAAAGCAAGTGACTAGCATGTCATTAGCATGATTAGCAAAGTTACTAGCATGTTTCTAGCATGATAAGCTAGTTACTAGCATGTTGCTAGCATAATTAGCAAGTTACTAGCATGTCGCTAGCATGTTTCTAGCATGATTAGCAATTGACTAGCATGTCACTAGCATGTTTTTAGCATGATTAGTGAGTGACTAGCATGTCGCTAGCATGTTTCTAGCATGATTAGCAAGTGACTAGCATGTCGCTAGCATGTTTTTAGCATGATTAGCAAGTGAATAGCATGGTTTTAGCATGATTAGCGAGTGACTAGCATGTCGCTAGCATGTTTTTAGCATGATTAGCGAGTGACTAGCATGTCACTAGCATGTTTTTAGCATGATTAGCGAGTGACTAGCATGTCGCTAGCATGTTTCTAGCATGATTAGCAAGTGACTAGCATGTCGGTAGCATGTTTTTAGCATGATTAGCGATTGACTAGCATGTCGCTAGCATGTTTTTAGCATGATTAGCGAGTGACTAGCATGTCGCTAGCATGTTTTAGCATGATTAGCGAGTGACTAGCATGTCACTAGCATGTTTCTAGCATGATTAGCAAGTGACTAGCATGTTTTTAGCATGATTAGCGAGTGACTAGCATGTCGCTAGCATGTTTCTAGCATGATTAGCGAGTGACTAGCCTGTCGCTAGCATGTTTCTAGCATGATTAGCAAGTGACTAGCATGTCGCTAGCATGTTTCTAGCATGATTAGCAAGTGACTAGCATGTCGCTAGCATGTTTTTAGCATGATAAGCAAGTGACTAGCATGTCACTAGCATGTTTCTAGCATGATTAGCAAGTGACTAGCATGTCGCTAGCATGTTTCTAGCATGATTAGCAAGTGACTAGCATGTCGCTAGCATGATTAGCAAGTGACTAGGATGTGGTTAGCATGATTCTAGCATGATGTAAGCATGATTAGCAAGTGACTAGCAGGTCGCTAGCATGATTAAGATAGATAAATAGAAATAGTCAGATGATAGATAGATAGATAGATAGATAGATAGATAGATAGATAGATAGATAGATAGATAGATAGATAGATTAGAAATATTAGAAATATTAGATAGATGAGTTTGAATGAGTTTAAATGGATTAGAAATAGTACATAGAAGCGAAGCTTGATTGAGTATAATGGGCTTCAGTTTGTTTAGATTTGAATTTTGACAGTTGGAGCTTGGCTCATCTGAACATTCCGTCAATGAAAGTCTATGGGATTTTTATGATTTTTAATCTTCATTTTTATGAAAACCATAAGTCTGATCAGTTAGAAAAGATATAGCACACCCGGCGAGATCAGTCTGAAGAGCTGGGCTGAGTTTGAAGTCTGTAGAGTTAAAGCTCTAGGAGGAGTTAGAGTCAGAAATTTTAGTCTCAGAAAAAGAATAATAATAACTAGATAAAAAAGTTCGTCAAGACAAACTTTAAGTTGGCTTGAGAAAGCCTGAACAGAAAGTTTGGAAAGTTTGGAAAGTTTGGAAAGTTTGAAAAGTTTAAAAAGTTTGAAAAGTTTGAAAAGTTTGAAAAGTTTGAAGTTTCAAAAGTTTGAAGTTTGAAAAGTTTGAAAAGTTTAAGAAGTTTAATAAAGCAAGTGACTAGCATGTCATTAGCATGATTAGCAAAGTTACTAGCATGTTTCTAGCATTATAATCTAGTTACTAGCATGTTGCTATCATGATTAGCAAGTGACTAGCATGTCGTTAGCATGTTTCTAGCATGATAAGCAAGTGACTAACATGTCACTAGCATGATTAGCAAGTTACTAGCATGTCGCTAGCATGTTTCTAGCACGATTAGCATGTCACTAGCATGTTTTTAGCATGATTAGCGAGTGACTAGCATGTCGCTAGCATGTTTCTAGCATGATTAGCAAGTGACTAGCATGTCACTAGCATGATTAGCAAGTTACTAGCATGTCGCTAACATGTTTCTAGCATGATTAGCAAGTGACTAGCATGTCACTAGCATGATTAGCAAGTTACTAGCATGTCGCTAGCATGTTTCTAGCATGATTAGCAAGTGACTAGCATGTCACTAGCATGTTTTTAGCATGATTAGCGAGTGACTAGCATGTCGCTAGCATGTTTCTAGCATGATTAACAAGTTACTAGCATGTCGCTACCATGTTTTTAGCATGATTAGTAAGTGACTAGCATGTCACAAGCATGTTTTTAGCATGATTAGCGAGTGACTAGCATGTCACTAGCATGTATTTAGCATGATTAGCGAGTGACTAGCATGTCGCTAGCATGTTTCTAGCATGGTTAGCAAGTGACTAGCATGTCACTAGCATGTTTTTAACATGATTTACGAGTGACTAGCATGTCGCTAGCATGTTTCTAGCATGATTAGCAAGTTACTAGCATGTCGCTACCATGTTTTTAGCATGATTAGCAAGTGACTAGCATGTCACTAGCATGTTTTTAGCATGATTAGTGAGTGACTAGCATGTCGCTAGCATGTTTCTAGCATGATTAGCAAGTGACTAGCATGTCACTAGCATGTTTTTAGCATGATTAGCGAGTGACTAGCATGTCGCTAGCATGTTTCTAGCATGATTAGCAAGTGACTAGCTTGTCGCTAGCATGTTTTTAGCATGATTAGCAAGTGACTAGCATGTTTTAGCATGATAAGCGAGTGACTAGCATGTCGCTAGCATGTTTCTAGCATGATTAGCAAGTTACTAGCATGTCGCTAGCATGTTTCTAGCATGATTAGCAAGTGACTAGCATGTCGCTACCATGTTTTTAGCATGATTAGCAAGTGACTAGCATGTTTGTAACATTATTAGCATGTTGCTAGGATAGATAGATAGATAGATAGATAGATAGATAGATAGATAGATAGATAGAAACAGTCAGATGATAGATAGATAGATAGATAGATAGATAGATAGAAACAGTCAGATGATAGATAGATAGATAGATAGATAGATAGATAGAAACAGTCAGATGATAGATAGATAGATAGATAGATAGATAGATAGATAGATAGAAACAGTCAGATGATAGATAGATAGATAGATAGATAGATAGAAACAGTCAGATGATAGATAGATAGATAGATAGATAGATAGATAGAAACAGTCAGATGATAGATAGATAGATAGATAGATAGATAGATAGATAGATAGATAGATAGATAGGATTAGAAATATTAGATAGTTGAGTTTGAATGATTTCAAATGGATTAGAAATAGTACATAGAGGCGAAGCTTGATTGAGTCTAATGGGCTTCAGTTTGTTTAGATTTGAATTTTGACAGTTGGAGCTTGGCTCATCTGAACATTCCGTCAATGAACGTCTATGGGATTTTTATGATTTTTAATCTTCATTTTTATGAAAACCATTAGTCTGATCAGTTAGAAAAGATATAGCACACCCGGCGAGATCAGTCTGAAGAGCTGGGCTGAGTTTGGAGTCTGTAGAGTTAAAGCTCTAGGAGGAGTAGCAGTCAGAAATTTTAGTCTCAGAAAAAGAATAATAATAATAAGTTTAAATAGTAGATCAGTAAGTTGGCTTTCTCAAGCCAACTTAATAATAACTAGATAAAAAAGTTCGTCAAGACAAACTTTAAGTTGGCTTGAGAAAGTCTGACCTATTAGAAGTAATTTTTAAATCTTACAGTTTGAAGGTGTTCAGTTAGAGAAGTCTGAAGTTAGAATAAACTGTAGTTTGCACTGTAGTTTGCACAGCTTGAAGCTAAATATATTTAAGGTTCTGCAGTCTAACACATATATAGCTACAGGTTGGATAGAAGTTTAAAAATAGATACAGTCAGATATATAGAAATAGTCAGATAGATATATATTGATAGAGTCAGATGTTAGATAGATAGATATATAGATAGATAGATAGATAGAAATAGTCAGATAGATATATATTGATAGAGTCAGATGTTAGATAGATAGATAGATAGATAGATAGACTATGCGGTTGCTAGGGTACCTGGGATGGTTGCTAGGGTGTTGCTATGCAGTTGCTAAGGTACTCAGGGTGGTTGCTAGGGTGTTGAAATGCGGTTGCTAGGGTACATGGAGTGGTTGCTAAGGTGTTGCTATGCGGTTGCTAGGGTACCTGGGATGGTTGCTAGGCTTTTGCTATGCGGTTGCTAGGGTCCCTGGGGTGGTTGCTAGGGTGTTGCTATGTGGTTGCTAAGGTACTCTGTGTGGTTGCTAGGGTGTTGCTATGCGGTTGCTAAGGTACTCGGCGTGGTTGCTAGGGTGTTGCTATGCGGTTGCTAGGATACCCATAGCTGTTGCTAGGGTGTTGGTATGTGGTTGCTATGGTACCCTGAGTGGTTGCTAAGGTGTTGCTATGTGGTTGCTAGGGTACCCGGGATGGTTGCTAAGGTGTTGCTATGCTGTTGCTAGGGTACCTGGGATAATTGCTAGGGTGTTGCTATGCGGTTGCTAGGGTACCTGGGATGGTTGCTAGGGTGTTGCTATGCGGTTGCTAAGGTACTCGGGGTGGTTGCTAGGGTGTTGCTTTGCGGTTGCTAGGGTACCCGGGGCGGTTGCTAAGGTGTTGCTATGCGGTTGCTAGGGTACCCGGGTGGTTGCTAGGTTGGTTTGGATAGTTGCTAGAGTGTTGCTATGAAGATAGATAGATAGATAGATAGATAGATAGATAGATAGATAGATAGATAGAAACAGTCTGGAGACAGATAGATAGATAGATAGATAGATAGATAGATAGATAGATAGATGAGTCTGAATGAGTTTGAATGGGTTAGTAATAGTATGCATGTCGCTAGCATGTTTCTAGCATGATTAGCGTGTGACTAGCATGTCGCTAGCATGTTTTTAGCATGATTAGCGAGTGACTAGCATGTCGCTAGCATGTTTTTAGCATGATTAGCAAGTGACTAGCATGTTTTTAGCATGATTAGCGAGTGACTAGCATGTCGCTAGCATGTTTTTAGCATGATTAGCGAGTGACTAGAATGTCACTAGCAAGTTTTTAGCATTATTAGCGATTGACTAGCATGTTGCTAGCATGTTTCTAGCATGATTAGCAAGTGACTAGCATGTCACTAGCATGTTTTTAGCATGATTAGCGAGTGACTAGCATGTCGCTAGCATGTTTCTAGCATGGTTAGCAAGTGACTAGCATGTCACTAGCATGTTTTTAACATGATTTACGAGTGACTAGCATGTCGCTAGCATGTTTCTAGCATGATTAGCAAGTTACTAGCATGTCGCTACCATGTTTTTAGCATGATTAGCAAGTGACTAGCATGTCACTAGCATGTTTTTAGCATGATTAGTGAGTGACTAGCATGTCGCTAGCATGTTTCTAGCATGATTAGCAAGTGACTAGCATGTCACTAGCATGTTTTTAGCATGATTAGCGAGTGACTAGCATGTCGCTAGCATGTTTCTAGCATGATTAGCAAGTGACTAGCTTGTCGCTAGCATGTTTTTAGCATGATTAGCAAGTGACTAGCATGTTTTAGCATGATAAGCGAGTGACTAGCATGTCGCTAGCATGTTTCTAGCATGATTAGCAAGTTACTAGCATGTCGCTAGCATGTTTCTAGCATGATTAGCAAGTGACTAGCATGTCGCTACCATGTTTTTAGCATGATTAGCAAGTGACTAGCATGTTTGTAACATTATTAGCATGTTGCTAGGATAGATAGATAGATAGATAGATAGATAGATAGATAGATAGATAGATAGATAGATAGATAGAAACAGTCAGATGATAGATAGATAGATAGATAGATAGATAGATAGATAGATAGATAGAAACAGTCAGATGATAGATAGATAGATAGATAGATAGATAGATAGGATTAGAAATATTAGATAGTTGAGTTTGAATGATTTCAAATGGATTAGAAATAGTACATAGAGGCGAAGCTTGATTGAGTCTAATGGGCTTCAGTTTGTTTAGATTTGAATTTTGACAGTTGGAGCTTGGCTCATCTGAACATTCCGTCAATGAACGTCTATGGGATTTTTATGATTTTTAATCTTCATTTTTATGAAAACCATTAGTCTGATCAGTTAGAAAAGATATAGCACACCCGGCGAGATCAGTCTGAAGAGCTGGGCTGAGTTTGGAGTCTGTAGAGTTAAAGCTCTAGGAGGAGTAGCAGTCAGAAATTTTAGTCTCAGAAAAAGAATAATAATAATAAGTTTAAATAGTAGATCAGTAAGTTGGCTTTCTCAAGCCAACTTAATAATAACTAGATAAAAAAGTTCGTCAAGACAAACTTTAAGTTGGCTTGAGAAAGTCTGACCTATTAGAAGTAATTTTTAAATCTTACAGTTTGAAGGTGTTCAGTTAGAGAAGTCTGAAGTTAGAATAAACTGTAGTTTGCACTGTAGTTTGCACAGCTTGAAGCTAAATATATTTAAGGTTCTGCAGTCTAACACATATATAGCTACAGGTTGGATAGAAGTTTAAAAATAGATACAGTCAGATATATAGAAATAGTCAGATAGATATATATTGATAGAGTCAGATGTTAGATAGATAGATATATAGATAGATAGATAGATAGAAATAGTCAGATAGATATATATTGATAGAGTCAGATGTTAGATAGATAGATAGATAGATAGACTATGCGGTTGCTAGGGTACCTGGGATGGTTGCTAGGGTGTTGCTATGCAGTTGCTAAGGTACTCAGGGTGGTTGCTAGGGTGTTGAAATGCGGTTGCTAGGGTACATGGAGTGGTTGCTAAGGTGTTGCTATGCGGTTGCTAGGGTACCTGGGATGGTTGCTAGGCTTTTGCTATGCGGTTGCTAGGGTCCCTGGGGTGGTTGCTAGGGTGTTGCTATGTGGTTGCTAAGGTACTCTGTGTGGTTGCTAGGGTGTTGCTATGCGGTTGCTAAGGTACTCGGCGTGGTTGCTAGGGTGTTGCTATGCGGTTGCTAGGATACCCATAGCTGTTGCTAGGGTGTTGGTATGTGGTTGCTATGGTACCCTGAGTGGTTGCTAAGGTGTTGCTATGTGGTTGCTAGGGTACCCGGGATGGTTGCTAAGGTGTTGCTATGCTGTTGCTAGGGTACCTGGGATGATTGCTAGGGTGTTGCTATGCGGTTGCTAGGGTACCTGGGATGGTTGCTAGGGTGTTGCTATGCGGTTGCTAAGGTACTCGGGGTGGTTGCTAGGGTGTTGCTTTGCGGTTGCTAGGGTACCCAGGGCGGTTGCTAAGGTGTTGCTATGCGGTTGCTAGGGTACCCGGGTGGTTGCTAGGTTGGTTTGGATAGTTGCTAGAGTGTTGCTATGAAGATAGATAGATAGATAGATAGATAGATAGATAGATAGAAACAGTCTGGAGACAGATAGATAGATAGATAGATAGATAGATAGATAGATAGATAGATAGATAGATAGATAGATAGATGAGTCTGAATGAGTTTGAATGGGTTAGTAATAGTATGCATGTCGCTAGCATGTTTCTAGCATGATTAGCGTGTGACTAGCATGTCGCTAGCATGTTTTTAGCATGATTAGCGAGTGACTAGCATGTCGCTAGCATGTTTTTAGCATGATTAGCAAGTGACTAGCATGTTTTTAGCATGATTAGCGAGTGACTAGCATGTCGCTAGCATGTTTTTAGCATGATTAGCGAGTGACTAGAATGTCACTAGCAAGTTTTTAGCATTATTAGCGATTGACTAGCATGTTGCTAGCATGTTTCTAGCATGATTAGCAAGTGACTAGCATGTCACTAGCATGTTTTTAGCATGATTAGCGATTGACTAGCATGTCGCTAGCATGTTTCTAGCATGATTAGCGAGTGACTAGCATGTCACTAGCATGATTAGCAAGTTACTAGCATGTCGCTAGCATGTTTTTAGCATGATTAGCAAGTGACTAGCATGTCACTAGCATAATAAGCAAGTTACTAGCATGTCGCTAGCATGTTTCTAGCATGATTAGCAAGTGACTAGCATGTCACTAGCATAATAAGCAAGTGACTAGCATGTCGCTAGCATGTTTCTAGCATGATTAGCAAGTGACTAGCATGTCGCTAGCATGTTTTTAGCATGATTAGCGAGTGACTAGCATGTTTTTAGCATGATTAGCGATTGACTAGCATGTCGCTAGCATGTTTCTAGCATGATTAGCAAGTGACTAGCATGTCGCTAGCATGTTTCTAGCATGATTAGCAAGTGACTAGCATGTCACTAGCATATTTTTAGCATGATTACCGAGTGACTAGCATGTCGCTAGCATGTTTCTAGCATGATTAGCAAGTGACTAGCATGTCGCTAGCATGTTTGTAGCATGATTAGCGAGTGACAAGCATGTCGCTAGCATGTTTCTAGCATGATTAGCGAGTTACTAGCATGTCGCTAGCATGTTTTTAGCATGATTAGCGAGTGACTAGCATGTCGCTAGCATGTTTTTAGCATGATTAGCGAGTGACTAGCATGTTTCTAACATTATTAGCATGTTGCTAGGATAGATAGATAGATAGATAGATAGATAGAAAGAAACAGTCAGATGATAGATAGATAGATAGATAGATAGATAGATAGATAGATAGATAGATAGAAACAGTCAGATGATAGATAGATAGATAGATAGATAGATAGATAGAAACAGTCAGATGATAGATAGATAGATAGATAGATAGATAGATAGATAGATAGATAGATAGATAGAAACAGTCAGATGATAGATAGATAGATAGATAGATAGATAGATAGAAACAGTCAGATGATAGATAGATAGATAGATAGATAGATAGATAGATAGAAACAGTCAGATGATAGATAGATAGATAGATAGATAGATAGATAGATAGATAGATAGATAGATAGATAGGATTAGAAATATTAGATAGTTGAGTTTGAATGATTTCAAATGGATTAGAAATAGTACATAGAGGCGAAGCTTGATTGAGTCTAATGGGCTTCAGTTTGTTTAGATTTGAATTTTGACAGTTGGAGCTTGGCTCATCTGAACATTCCGTCAATGAACGTCTATGGGATTTTTATGATTTTTAATCTTCATTTTTATGAAAACCATTAGTCTGATCAGTTAGAAAAGATATAGCACACCCGGCGAGATCAGTCTGAAGAGCTGGGCTGAGTTTGGAGTCTGTAGAGTTAAAGCTCTAGGAGGAGTAGCAGTCAGAAATTTTAGTCTCAGAAAAAGAATAATAATAATAAGTTTAAATAGTAGATCAGTAAGTTGGCTTTCTCAAGCCAACTTAATAATAACTAGATAAAAAAGTTCGTCAAGACAAACTTTAAGTTGGCTTGAGAAAGTCTGACCTATTAGAAGTAATTTTTAAATCTTACAGTTTGAAGGTGTTCAGTTAGAGAAGTCTGAAGTTAGAATAAACTGTAGTTTGCACTGTAGTTTGCACAGCTTGAAGCTAAATATATTTAAGGTTCTGCAGTCTAACACATATATAGCTACAGGTTGGATAGAAGTTTAAAAATAGATACAGTCAGATATATAGAAATAGTCAGATAGATATATATTGATAGAGTCAGATGTTAGATAGATAGATATATAGATAGATAGATAGATAGAAATAGTCAGATAGATATATATTGATAGAGTCAGATGTTAGATAGATAGATAGATAGATAGATAGACTATGCGGTTGCTAGGGTACCTGGGATGGTTGCTAGGGTGTTGCTATGCAGTTGCTAAGGTACTCAGGGTGGTTGCTAGGGTGTTGAAATGCGGTTGCTAGGGTACATGGAGTGGTTGCTAAGGTGTTGCTATGCGGTTGCTAGGGTACCTGGGATGGTTGCTAGGCTTTTGCTATGCGGTTGCTAGGGTCCCTGGGGTGGTTGCTAGGGTGTTGCTATGTGGTTGCTAAGGTACTCTGTGTGGTTGCTAGGGTGTTGCTATGCGGTTGCTAAGGTACTCGGCGTGGTTGCTAGGGTGTTGCTATGCGGTTGCTAGGATACCCATAGCTGTTGCTAGGGTGTTGGTATGTGGTTGCTATGGTACCCTGAGTGGTTGCTAAGGTGTTGCTATGTGGTTGCTAGGGTACCCGGGATGGTTGCTAAGGTGTTGCTATGCTGTTGCTAGGGTACCTGGGATAATTGCTAGGGTGTTGCTATGCGGTTGCTAGGGTACCTGGGATGGTTGCTAGGGTGTTGCTATGCGGTTGCTAAGGTACTCGGGGTGGTTGCTAGGGTGTTGCTTTGCGGTTGCTAGGGTACCCGGGGCGGTTGCTAAGGTGTTGCTATGCGGTTGCTAGGGTACCCGGGTGGTTGCTAGGTTGGTTTGGATAGTTGCTAGAGTGTTGCTATGAAGATAGATAGATAGATAGATAGATAGATAGATAGATAGATAGATAGATAGATAGATAGATAGATAGAAACAGTCTGGAGACAGATAGATAGATAGATAGATAGATAGATAGATAGATAGATAGATAGATGAGTCTGAATGAGTTTGAATGGGTTAGTAATAGTATGCATGTCGCTAGCATGTTTCTAGCATGATTAGCGTGTGACTAGCATGTCGCTAGCATGTTTTTAGCATGATTAGCGAGTGACTAGCATGTTTTTAGCATGATTAGCGAGTGACTAGCATGTCGCTAGCATGTTTTTAGCATGATTAGCGAGTGACTAGAATGTCACTAGCAAGTTTTTAGCATTATTAGCGATTGACTAGCATGTTGCTAGCATGTTTCTAGCATGATTAGCAAGTGACTAGCGAGTGACTAGCATGTTTTTAGCATGATTAGCGAGTGACTAGCATGTCGCTAGCATGTTTTTAGCATGATTAGCGAGTGACTAGAATGTCACTAGCAAGTTTTTAGCATTATTAGCGATTGACTAGCATGTTGCTAGCATGTTTCTAGCATGATTAGCAAGTGACTAGCATGTCACTAGCATGTTTTTAGCATGATTAGCGTGTGACTAGCATGTCGCTAGCATGTTTTTAGCATGATTAGCAAGTGACTAGCATGTTTTTAGCATGATTAGCGAGTGACTAGCATGTCGCTAGCATGATTAGCGAGTGACTAGAATGTCACTAGCAAGTTTTTAGCATTATTAGCGATTGACTAGCATGTTGCTAGCATGTTTCTAGCATGATTAGCAAGTGACTAGCATGTCACTAGCATGTTTTTAGCATGATTAGCGAGTGACTAGCATGTCGCTAGCATGTTTCTAGCATGGTTAGCAAGTGACTAGCATGTCACTAGCATGTTTTTAACATGATTTACGAGTGACTAGCATGTCGCTAGCATGTTTCTAGCATGATTAGCAAGTTACTAGCATGTCGCTACCATGTTTTTAGCATGATTAGCAAGTGACTAGCATGTCACTAGCATGTTTTTAGCATGATTAGTGAGTGACTAGCATGTCGCTAGCATGTTTCTAGCATGATTAGCAAGTGACTAGCATGTCACTAGCATGTTTTTAGCATGATTAGCGAGTGACTAGCATGTCGCTAGCATGTTTCTAGCATGATTAGCAAGTGACTAGCTTGTCGCTAGCATGTTTTTAGCATGATTAGCAAGTGACTAGCATGTTTTAGCATGATAAGCGAGTGACTAGCATGTCGCTAGCATGTTTCTAGCATGATTAGCAAGTTACTAGCATGTCGCTAGCATGTTTCTAGCATGATTAGCAAGTGACTAGCATGTCGCTACCATGTTTTTAGCATGATTAGCAAGTGACTAGCATGTTTGTAACATTATTAGCATGTTGCTAGGATAGATAGATAGATAGATAGATAGATAGATAGATAGATAGATAGATAGATAGAAACAGTCAGATGATAGATAGATAGATAGATAGATAGATAGATAGATAGATAGATAGATAGAAACAGTCAGATGATAGATAGATAGATAGATAGATAGATAGATAGGATTAGAAATATTAGATAGTTGAGTTTGAATGATTTCAAATGGATTAGAAATAGTACATAGAGGCGAAGCTTGATTGAGTCTAATGGGCTTCAGTTTGTTTAGATTTGAATTTTGACAGTTGGAGCTTGGCTCATCTGAACATTCCGTCAATGAACGTCTATGGGATTTTTATGATTTTTAATCTTCATTTTTATGAAAACCATTAGTCTGATCAGTTAGAAAAGATATAGCACACCCGGCGAGATCAGTCTGAAGAGCTGGGCTGAGTTTGGAGTCTGTAGAGTTAAAGCTCTAGGAGGAGTAGCAGTCAGAAATTTTAGTCTCAGAAAAAGAATAATAATAATAAGTTTAAATAGTAGATCAGTAAGTTGGCTTTCTCAAGCCAACTTAATAATAACTAGATAAAAAAGTTCGTCAAGACAAACTTTAAGTTGGCTTGAGAAAGTCTGACCTATTAGAAGTAATTTTTAAATCTTACAGTTTGAAGGTGTTCAGTTAGAGAAGTCTGAAGTTAGAATAAACTGTAGTTTGCACTGTAGTTTGCACAGCTTGAAGCTAAATATATTTAAGGTTCTGCAGTCTAACACATATATAGCTACAGGTTGGATAGAAGTTTAAAAATAGATACAGTCAGATATATAGAAATAGTCAGATAGATATATATTGATAGAGTCAGATGTTAGATAGATAGATATATAGATAGATAGATAGATAGAAATAGTCAGATAGATATATATTGATAGAGTCAGATGTTAGATAGATAGATAGATAGATAGACTATGCGGTTGCTAGGGTACCTGGGATGGTTGCTAGGGTGTTGCTATGCAGTTGCTAAGGTACTCAGGGTGGTTGCTAGGGTGTTGAAATGCGGTTGCTAGGGTACATGGAGTGGTTGCTAAGGTGTTGCTATGCGGTTGCTAGGGTACCTGGGATGGTTGCTAGGCTTTTGCTATGCGGTTGCTAGGGTCCCTGGGGTGGTTGCTAGGGTGTTGCTATGTGGTTGCTAAGGTACTCTGTGTGGTTGCTAGGGTGTTGCTATGCGGTTGCTAAGGTACTCGGCGTGGTTGCTAGGGTGTTGCTATGCGGTTGCTAGGATACCCATAGCTGTTGCTAGGGTGTTGGTATGTGGTTGCTATGGTACCCTGAGTGGTTGCTAAGGTGTTGCTATGTGGTTGCTAGGGTACCCGGGATGGTTGCTAAGGTGTTGCTATGCTGTTGCTAGGGTACCTGGGATGATTGCTAGGGTGTTGCTATGCGGTTGCTAGGGTACCTGGGATGGTTGCTAGGGTGTTGCTATGCGGTTGCTAAGGTACTCGGGGTGGTTGCTAGGGTGTTGCTTTGCGGTTGCTAGGGTACCCAGGGCGGTTGCTAAGGTGTTGCTATGCGGTTGCTAGGGTACCCGGGTGGTTGCTAGGTTGGTTTGGATAGTTGCTAGAGTGTTGCTATGAAGATAGATAGATAGATAGATAGATAGATAGATAGATAGAAACAGTCTGGAGACAGATAGATAGATAGATAGATAGATAGATAGATAGATAGATAGATGAGTCTGAATGAGTTTGAATGGGTTAGTAATAGTATGCATGTCGCTAGCATGTTTCTAGCATGATTAGCGTGTGACTAGCATGTCGCTAGCATGTTTTTAGCATGATTAGCGAGTGACTAGCATGTCGCTAGCATGTTTTTAGCATGATTAGCAAGTGACTAGCATGTTTTTAGCATGATTAGCGAGTGACTAGCATGTCGCTAGCATGTTTTTAGCATGATTAGCGAGTGACTAGAATGTCACTAGCAAGTTTT
Organism: allo-octoploid hybrid of Carassius auratus x Cyprinus carpio; assembly: GCA_024542945.1. Taxonomy (NCBI): domain Eukaryota; kingdom Metazoa; phylum Chordata; class Actinopteri; order Cypriniformes; species allo-octoploid hybrid of Carassius auratus x Cyprinus carpio. The sequence continues at coordinate 39,302,077 of CM045012.1, read as the reverse complement.
TAGCATTATTAGCGATTGACTAGCATGTTGCTAGCATGTTTCTAGCATGATTAGCAAGTGACTAGCATGTCACTAGCATGTTTTTAGCATGATTAGCGATTGACTAGCATGTCGCTAGCATGTTTCTAGCATGATTAGCGAGTGACTAGCATGTCACTAGCATGATTAGCAAGTTACTAGCATGTCGCTAGCATGTTTTTAGCATGATTAGCAAGTGACTAGCATGTCACTAGCATAATAAGCAAGTTACTAGCATGTCGCTAGCATGTTTCTAGCATGATTAGCAAGTGACTAGCATGTCACTAGCATAATAAGCAAGTGACTAGCATGTCGCTAGCATGTTTCTAGCATGATTAGCAAGTGACTAGCATGTCGCTAGCATGTTTTTAGCATGATTAGCGAGTGACTAGCATGTTTTTAGCATGATTAGCGATTGACTAGCATGTCGCTAGCATGTTTCTAGCATGATTAGCAAGTGACTAGCATGTCGCTAGCATGTTTCTAGCATGATTAGCAAGTGACTAGCATGTCACTAGCATATTTTTAGCATGATTACCGAGTGACTAGCATGTCGCTAGCATGTTTCTAGCATGATTAGCAAGTGACTAGCATGTCGCTAGCATGTTTGTAGCATGATTAGCGAGTGACAAGCATGTCGCTAGCATGTTTCTAGCATGATTAGCGAGTTACTAGCATGTCGCTAGCATGTTTTTAGCATGATTAGCGAGTGACTAGCATGTCGCTAGCATGTTTTTAGCATGATTAGCGAGTGACTAGCATGTTTCTAACATTATTAGCATGTTGCTAGGATAGATAGATAGATAGATAGATAGAAAGAAACAGTCTGGAGATAGATAGATAGATAGATAGATAGATAGATAGATAGAAAGAAACAGTCTGGAGATAGATAGATAGATAGATAGATAGATAGATAGATAGAGTCAGATGATAGATAGATAGATAGATAGATAGATAGATAGATAGATAGATAGAGTCAGATGATAGATAGATAGATAGATAGATAGATAGATAGATTAGAAATATTAGATAGATGAGTTTGAATGAGTTTAAATGGATTAGAAATAGTACATAGAAGCGAAGCTTGATTGAGTCTAATGGGGTTTAGTTTGTTTAGTTTTGAATTTTGACAGTTGGAGCTTGGCTCATCTGAACATTCCGTCAATAAAAGTCTATGGGATTTTTATGATTTTTAATCTTCATTTTTATGAAAACCATAAGTCTGATCAGTTAGAAAAGATATAGCACACCCGGCGAGATCAGTCTGAAGAGCTGGGCTGAGTTTGAAGTCTGTAGAGTTAAAGCTCTAGGAGGAGTTAGAGTCAGAAATTTTAGTCTCAGAAAAAGAATAATAATAATAACTAGATAAAAAAGTTCGTCAAGACAAACTTTAAGTTGGCTTGAGAAAGCCTGAACAGAAAGTTTAAAAAGTTTGGAAAGTTTGAAAAGTTTAAAAAGTTTGAAAAGTTTGAAGTTTGAAAAGTTTAAGAAGTTTAATTAAGCAAGTGACTAGCATGTCATTAGCATGATTAGCAAAGTTACTAGCATGTTTCTAGCATGATAAGCTAGTTACTAGCATGTTGCTAACATAATTAGCAAGTTACTAGCATGTCACTAGCATGTTTCTAGCATGATTAGCAAGTGACTAGCATGTTTTAGCATGATTAACGAGTGACTAGCATGTCGCTAGCATGTTTCTAGCATGATTAGCAAGTGACTAGCATGTCAGTAGCATGTCGCTAGCATGTTTCTAGCATGATTAGCAAGTGACTAGCATGTCACTAGCATGTTTTTAGCATGATTAGCGAGTGACTAGCATGTCGCTAGCATGTTTCTAGCATGATTAGCAAGTGACTAGCATGTCAGTAGCATGATTAGCAAGTTACTAGCATGTCACTAGCATGTTTCTAGCATGATTAGCATGTGACTAGCATGTCATTAGCATTTCACTAGCATGTTTTAGCATGATTAGCGAGTGACTAGCATGTCGCTAGCATGTTTCTAGCATGATTAGCAAATGACTAGCATGTCGCTAGCATGTTTTTAGCATGATTAGCAAGTGACTAGCATGTCGCTACCATGTTTTTAGCATGATTAGCCGGTGACTAGCATGTCGCTAGCATGTTTCTAGCATGATTAGCAAGTGACTAGCATGTTGCTAGCATGATTAGCGAGTTACTAGCATGTCGTTAGCATGTTTCTAGCATGATTAGCGAGTGACTAGCATGTCGCTAGCATGTTTTTAGCATGATTAGCGAGTGACTAGCATGTCGCTAGCATTTTTCTAGCATGATTAGCGAGTGACTAGCATGTCGCTAGCATGTTTCTAGCATGATTAGCGAGTGACTAGCATGTCGCTAGCATGTTTCTAGCATGATTAGCGAGTTACTAGCATGTCGCTAGCATGTTTTTAGCATGATTAGCGAGTGACTAGCATGTTTTTAGCATGATTAGCGAGTTACTAGCATGTCGCTAGCATGTTTTTAGCATGATTAGCGAGGACTAGCATGTCGCTAGCATGTTTCTAGCATGATTAGCGAGTTACTAGCATGTCGCTAGCATGTTTCTAGCATGATTAGCGAGTTACTAGCAAGTCGCTAGCATGTTTTTAGTATGATTAGCGAGTGACTAGCATGTCGCTAGCATGTTTTTAACATGATTAGCGAGTGACTAGCATGTTTCTAACATTATTAGCATGTTGCTAGGATAGATAGATAGATAGATAGATAGATAGATAGATAGATAGAAAGAAACAGTCTGGAGATAGATAGATAGATAGATAGATAGATAGATAGATAGATAGATAGATAGATAGAAAGAAACAGTCTGGAGATAGATAGATAGATAGATAGATAGATAGATAGATAGATAGATAGATAGAGTCAGATGATAGATAGATAGATAGATAGATAGATAGATAGATAGATAGAGTCAGATGATAGATAGATAGATAGATAGATAGATAGATAGATAGATTAGAAATATTAGATAGATGAGTTTGAATGAGTTTAAATGGATTAGAAATAGTACATAGAAGCGAAGCTTGATTGAGTCTAATGGGGTTTAGTTTGTTTAGTTTTGAATTTTGACAGTTGGAGCTTGGCTCATCTGAACATTCCGTCAATAAAAGTCTATGGGATTTTTATGATTTTTAATCTTCATTTTTATGAAAACCATAAGTCTGATCAGTTAGAAAAGATATAGCACACCCGGCGAGATCAGTCTGAAGAGCTGGGCTGAGTTTGAAGTCTGTAGAGTTAAAGCTCTAGGAGGAGTTAGAGTCAGAAATTTTAGTCTCAGAAAAAGAATAATAATAATAACTAGACAAAAAAGTTCGTAAAGACAAACTTTAGGTTGGCTTGAGAAAGCCTAGCCTGAAAGTTTTAAGCAGTTGTTGCCTGACCAGAGAGTTTGAAAAATTTTGAAATGTTTAAAAAGTTTTAAGTTTGATGGCAAGTTACTAGCATGTCACTAGCATGTTTCTAGCATTATAAGCATGTTACTAGCATTTTCCTAGCATGATAACCAAGTGAGTAGCATGTCACTAGCATGATTAGCAAGTGACTAGCAAGTGACTAGCATGTTCCTAGCATGATTAGCATGTTCCTAGCATGATTAGCAGGTGATTAGCATTTTGCTAGCATGATTCTAGCATGTTTAACAAGTGACTAGCATGTCGCTAGCATGTTTCTAGCATGTTTAACAAGTGACTAGGATGTCGGTAGCATGTTTCTAGCATGATTAGCATGTGACTAGCATGTTGCTAGCATGATTAGCAGGTGATTAGCATTTCACTAGCATGATTTCCAAGTGACTAGCATGTCGCTAGCATGTTTCTAGCATGATTAACAAGTGACTAGCATGTCGCTAGCATGATTAGCAAGTGACTAGCATGTTCCTAGCATGATTAGCAAGTGACTAGCATGTTCCTAGCATGATTAGCAGGTGATTAGCATTTCGCTAGCATGATTTCCAAGTGACTAGCATGTCGCTAGCATGATTTTTAAGTTACTAGCATTTCGCTAGCATGTTTCTAGCATGATTATCAAGTGACTAGCATGTCGCTAGCATGTTTCTAGCATGATTAGCAAGTGACTAGCATGTTCCTAGCATGATTAGCAAGTGACTAGCATGTTCCTAGCATGATTAGCAGGTGATAAGCATTTCGCTAGCATGATTTCCAAGTGACTAGCATGTCGCTAGCATGATTTTTAAGTTACAGGCATGTCGCTAGCATGTTCCTAGCATGATCAGCAAGTGACTAGCATGTCGCTAGCATGTTTCTAGCATGATTAGCAAGTGACTAGCATGTTTCTAGCATGATTAGCATGTGACTAGCATGTTTCTAACATTATTAGCATGTTGCTAGGATAGATAGATAGATAGATAGATAGATAGATAGATAGATAGATAGAAACAGTCAGATAATAGATAGATAGATAGATAGATAGATAGATAGATAGATAGATAGAAACAGTCAGATGATAGATAGATAGATAGATAGATAGATAGATAGATAGTTTGATAGATAGATAGATAGATAGATAGATAGATAGATAGAAACAGTCAGATAATAGATAGATAGATAGAAACAGTCAGATGATAGATAGATAGATAGATAGATAGATAGATAGATAGATAGATAGATAGATAGATAGATAGATGAGTCTGAATGAGTTTAAATGGGTTAGTAATAGTACATAGAAGGTAAGTCTGATTGAGTCTAATGGGCTTCAGTGTGTTTAGATTTGAATTTTTGACAGTTGGAGTTTACGGAATGTTCAGTTGAGCAGAGGCTTTTCAATGCAAGTCTATGGGATTTTTATGATTTTTAATCTTCATTTTTATGAAAACTATAAGTCGGATCAGTCTAAAAAGATATAGCACACTAAGTCAGATCAGTCTGAAGAGCTGGACTGAGTTTGGTGGTTCTAGCTTGAAAGCTCTAGGAGGAGTAGCATTCAGAAATTTTAGTCTCATAAGAATAATAATAATAATAATAATAATAAGAAGCTTAAATAGCAGATCAGTAGGTTGGCTTTCTCAAGCCAACCTAATAATAAGTTTAAATAGTAGATCAGTAAGTTGGCTTTCTCAAGCCAACTTAATAATAAGTTTAAATAGTAGATCAGTAAGTTGGCTTTCTCAAGCCAACTTAATAAGTTTAAATAGTAGATCAGTAAGTTGGCTTTCTCAAGCCAACTTAATAAGTTTAAATAGTAGATCAGTAAGTTGGCTTTCTCAAGCCAACTTAATAAGTTTAAATAGGATATCAGTAAGTTGGCTTTCTCAAGCCAACTTAATAATAAGTTTAAATAGTAGATCAGTAAGTTGGCTTTCTCAAGCCAACTTAATAAGTTTAAATAGGATATCAGTAAGTTGGCTTTCTCAAGCCAACTTAACTATATATTTACTAAAACTATGTGTATCTAATATAAATAAAATACGTCTGCAAATTATATTTGAATGGATTGTTATTGCTACTTCCATAGAAATCAGTGTGTATTTTACAAACTCTAAATGTTTTGTTTTACTAGTGCTTATGTGTATTTATATGTCTGAAATCTAAAACAAAACATTATGTAGTTTAAAAAAAAGCACGAAAGCAGTTTGAATTAGGCTGTTATGTGACGTCACCGAACATTCTAAATCCCATACGTGGGACTGTAATCTCAGGAGCACAGAAATAAAAATCCCACATGTGGGACTGTACCGCTCAAAGGGTTAACATGCTCAAAAACTATTGAATAAGAGCCAGGCAGAGATTCGCATGGGGAGGTCAAGGGGGACCCATGGCACACTGTTTTATAGTGACTATTGTGAGTCAAAGTTATAGCACCACCAAATGGCAGTAGGAAGTGTGTCATTTTCAAAATGCTTTGAAGTCAGCCTATGATTTTTACTCAATTTGCTTCAAACTTCATAGGAATAACATCAAAACATGGCAGATGTAAAACTGCAGTGGGATTCTGTATATCTTAAATACTGTTGTCACGGCAACATGCCAAACTTTAATATTCTTTTCCAGTGATTTTGAGGCACTTAATATGCTTAGAATTTCAAGAAACTCGACACACACATATCATAGTTATCGGTCATTATATATTGACAAAACCACAGAAATGGGCAGAAATTTTTGCTACAGTCACTAAACTCAGTACATATATTGTTTTCAGCTGGACAACTTTCTAATTTACAGCCATTAGCTATTATCAACAGGAAGTGAGCTATTTTGGTTCGAATGTTTTTTTTTTTTTTTTTTTTTTTTTTAAATCAGGCTGTGTATTATTGCATACTTCTTTTAGGGCAATCATGCAATTCACACCAAACTTTGTATAGGTGATGCCAATATTTTGAAGCTGCTAAATTGCAAACAGATTTTGGATATTTACATTTATGCATTTGGCAGACGCTTTTACCCAAAGCGACTTACAGTGCATTCAGGCTATACATTATTATTATTATTATTTATTTATTTATTTATTTATTTTTACCGTGTAATAACACTTCGTTACAGTACTTAAGTTTGTATATTTCTGTATATCTGTATATTTCTGTCAATTTTAACTTTTACTCCACTATATATCCTATTCAAAATTTATACTTTTACTCCGATACATTTCCCCATAGCATATTCATTACTTACTACAAAATAATGTTGGAACACAGACTGCAAGAAAGCAGGTTTGATGAATCAGTGGTATGGCACTTGCAAATTATACACTGTGCATTTGCGCATGTTCAAATAAGTGCTCACACAACCACGGATGATTTCACTTTCCACTTTAGTTGAGGATGGGGTCTGCAATATATATCATCTACGCTTATAAAGTTGTTTTGCTTGTTTGTTTTTGTTAAACGATGTGTGATCTGGCATCAGAAAATTCAAGATAAGTGGCACAATGTGTCTGTATGCCTTTTATATTTATATAACTTAATATAGATGATCTATATCACACTAAGACTGACTTTTTTTTCTCCAGATATCAGCATGATAAGAAAGGTAACATTGATTTTATACAAGTTTAATTAATTTAGTATAAGTTACTTAGTTACTTACATTTAAGACACAATATTGCCTGTTTTGCTGAATTTTAACCAAGAAAATAGTACCAAGCAGCACTGTTTTGTGTTGTCGAACACACAGGATGGTGTTTCTGAATGACACCATGTGATTCAGTGACTCCCTCATTAAAACATTCAATTGCCTGAATCAATCAGTTATTTGAATGAATCAGTTGAATCTCAATGACACACTCATTAACAGTGATTTGCTGACCCCTACTGATGACTGTAATTTTACATTTCAAGCATATTTCATGTTTTGAATAATTTCAAATATCAATATTATATATCAATATCATAAAACACCATTTTATGTTTGAAACAAAACATTATGCTTTTGTAACTGCAGGTTATGATAGCCCTCATCATCTGCCAGACTGAACGCGAATACGACAGTGAGTGGAAGCTAGAGATTATGGTTTATAAAGTTTTAAATATGGATACTTTTCTTACAAAAATGCATCAATTCGCTAGAGGAGGCCTTTATTCACCCTCTGGAGCCAGGTGGGACACTTTTTATTATGGATGGATGCACTTTATTGGACTTTAAACACCCACTCACTACCATTATAAAGTATGGAAGAGCCAGGATATATATATATAAAAATTTTTTTTTTTTTTTTTTTAACCCTCTTGGCGCCTCGGTCCAGTTTACTCGACAAGATGCGGCACTGAATAAAACGGCCGATTTTGTCAAATAGGGTGTCAAATTTCGTTCGACCTCCCCTCCACTAGATAGCAGACATGTCATACTTCATCTCTTACTCAAAAAAATGTCATGCTTCTATACAAAATCTTCGAGCTAGAGCGCATTGAATTAGTGCGAACAAAAGCGGAGCTAGTGTGAGAGTGAGCCCTTTTATCAGAGCAGTATTGTCAACATCAGCGAGTATTTGCATTAGATTATTATTATTATTATCATCATCTAATGGCATCAATAAAGCTTACCCGCAATGAAGTGTTGGGACTTCTATTCGCAGACCCTGATTCTGAAGGGGAATATCTGCCATCAGAAAGTGACGGTGATTCTGAAAGTGAAAGTAAAGCCCTACGCCAAGCACAAACGGTGAATCCTTTGCTCAGTGTAGATGGTCCTTTGCCCAGTGTCAGTGGTGGGAACAGTGTTTCCCGGGGTCGGAGTGTTCATCGGGAAGTTAGCAGGCGTGTTAGTGTTGTGGGGAACGAGGCGGGAGATTTTTTACCGCGCTAGTGTAGCTTTGTCTTCTGACCATGTGCCTCACCGAAATCGCGGCAACAGTATTGTGGTGGAGACTAATGCCACTGGGTATGTTAGACGAGGTCAAAGTATTCATAGGACACTTAGGGGACAACGTGGAGGTAGAGTGGGGAGTCGCAATGACAATGACAGTAGTCCGAGCTGTGCACACTCAGCGCGCGCTGTCTGTCTCTCGTCTTGTCTCGTCATCTCACTCATGATCTGTGCCTTGCGGTAGCGAGTGAGCTTTTGAACAAAACAGGTCTTGTCTACTTGTATTTGTGTGTCATATGAATAATATATATGTGCCCCATACATGGAATCAGAGTGCCTACTGCAGGGATAGGCAACTCCGGTCCTGGAGGGCCACTATCCTGCAGAGTTTAGCTTCAGCCCTCATAAAAAACTCACCTGCCTGTATCTATCTAGTAATCCTGAAAACACTGATTGCCTTGTTCAGGTGTGTTTAATTAGGGTTGGAGCTAAACTCTGCAGGACAGTGGCCCTCCAGGACCGGAGGTGCCTATCCCTGGCCTACTGTATGTAGTAAATGGAAAATCTCTACAGCAAAAGGCCAACCACTACATACATCGGTTTGTTTCTACCATTTATTAGTAATGATTTACACAGTTTGTTTACTACTTACTATTTACCTGAGCATTCAGTATTGTGCAATATAGCATACAGAAGGTGAGGGACATTTTGGGGGGAAAGAAGTGCTGCATTTTATCATTTAAACATGAGACTTTTCATGAAAATTCTATAATCCAAGATGGCCGCCACCATATGACGTCATAATATGCAAATTAGATGGGAAAATGTAATCCCTAAATAAACTTTGGGTCATCCTTAATATTTCTATAATTTACAGAATGTCTCTATCTTTTATCACTTTTAAGATATAGCCTTTTGAATTTAAGATGTCAAAATCGAACGTTTTAGGAAAAAACCTCTGTCGCCTAAAGGGTTAATATAACTCAGATTGGATTTATCTGAAAAAAAAAAAGTCATATACACCTGGCTTGTGGCTGAGTAAATTTTTGGGTAATTTTAATTTTGGGGTGAAACTATCCCTTTAATAAAAAATGTCCATGTTCATGTTAGTTCACAGTACATTAATGTTAACAAATTCACAATTAGGTAACACTGTATAATAACTTTCATTAATAAATCATTAACAAACATTATACAATGCTTAATAGTTCATTAGTTAATATAAATTCAAAGAGTTAAAGAGCTCTGAGAATGGAGGTCTCAGCATAACGACTCCCTAAAATGAGAGGAGACCTAACTACACTCTATACCCCCGGGCGCCGCAGCATAAAATGGCTGCCCACTGCTCCGGGTGTGTGTTCACAGTGTGTGTGTGTGTTCACTGCTCTGTGTGTGTGCACTTCGGATGGGTTAAATGCAGAGCACGAATTCTGAGTATGGGTCACCATACTTGGCTGAATGTCACATCACTATACCAGAGACAGTTAGTGAGGCTCACCAGAGAGCCTACATACTAATGTCACTATACTGAGCAAAGCTGGAGAGTGGAGGCTTCAGCAATGACTCTTTTAAACGAGAAGAAGCCTAGCAACACTCACCACACTGAATCAATTTCCGGTTCCGGTTGAGTGAACGCTGTGCGCACTGTCTGCCGCTGCTCGCCGAACCTGTTTTATCAATTTTATTTAATTTATTTGGATTTCGAGCTGTGATAACCAGTATTTCGTATTAAACGAGTTATCGCGATCTCTATTTGAGCTGGTGCTAAAGCCGACCTGGGAAGTTTGCTACACTGCTGCTGCCGGGCTGCTGGATTTTGGACGTCTTCGTGAATCAGCGCTGTTGTTCACCTCGTCATCTGAGTGTCTGCGATCTGGCGCCATATTGGTTGTCTTCGGACTCATCGACGCTAAATCTCCATCGGATCCTGTTTTCCGTGGCCTGTGTGTTTTGGATTATTATCTCCTGACTTTCACCTGGACCTCATTGTTACTTTCGACAGAATTACGCCTGGACCCGGCTATCGGTGAGTGACGATCCCTAAATGGGACTTCAAAAATGAACTTTTTCTCCGTCTGCTGGATTCTTCTGTCTGTTAGAAGTATCGTCTCTTGGAATAGGGAACGATACGTCTATGTTTTCTCATCTCTACCGAGTATGGCAATTACTCTTACATCCTCTGAACTCATGCGATTGAACAATCGGTCAGGAACTTGCTTGTCATCAGACATTTACTTACGGTGTGCAGATCTAGGGATTCTTCGTCGCTCACGTTATGTGCACCGTGGTGCCCGCCTTGCGCGGCTTACACGATCAACTATGACTGCATTACCAGGCAATATTCCTGTAATATTGTCCAATGAGCGACTGTTGCGGCGTCGCCATTCGTCTCAGTGCGGGGTGAACTTCAACTTACTTCGCTCGTTGCCAGAGATGCCTCGTCCCGATTTCGCTCTGTTAGAACCTAACCAGCCAGAGATTAAAATGGCCTTGTTAAATGCAAGATCAGTATCAAACAAGACATTTCTGTTAAATGACTTCTTTGTAACAAGCACTCTGGACTTCATGTTCATCACTGAAACCTGGCTTACAGAAAATGACTTAAGCCCTTTATCTGAACTTTCCCCTGTACACTGTAACTATTATAGTTGCCCTAGAACTTCCAGTCGGGGTGGAGGTGTTGCTGTCATTTTTAAGGACTGTTTCAAATGTAAGATCTTACCAGTGGATGCTTACACTACTTTTGAGGTCTTAATGTGTAAAGTAGAACTTACTAGCCCATTGCTTTGTGTTTTGATTTATAGACCACCAAAAGTTAACAATGACTTTTTAAGAGAGTTTTCAGATTTTCTATCCAATGTGGTTTCAAGTACTGACAAGTTGTTGATTCTTGGTGATTTTAACATACATTATTGTTGTCCTTCGAAACCTCTTGTGAGAGATTTCGTTCATCTTTTAGACTCTTTTAACCTCACACAACACATATCAGGACCAACACACAAACTGGGTCATACGCTTGATCTAGTTTTATCATTAGGCCTTGATATCAGTAATATATCTGTGAGTGATGCTGGGTTGTCTGATCACTGGCCAGTTTTGTTTGACAGTGTGATTTCCTGTCCTAGGCATGTAAACCAGCCCAATACCTACCGTTCAAGGTCTATTAACCCTTCCACTGCTTTGCAATTTATGGATGCTTTTTTGGCCCTTCCAGCTCATAGTGATATGATATCATTGCAGAATCAGAATGTTGAGGAGTTGGTAAATTGTTTCAATTCTTCATGTTTAGAAATTTTAAACATAATCGCCCCTTATAAAACCAAAGAACTGAAATCAAATAATCAACCATGGTTCAATAGTGACATAAAATTATTAAGAAAAAAATGTAGAAGAGCAGAAAGACAATGGAAGAAGGACAAATTACAAATCTCATATCAAATCTTACAGAGTAACTTGTCTGACTTCCAAGAAGCAGTTTCCTGGAAAGAGCAAAATACTTCTCTAACATAATCTCAAAATATTCCCATTGCCCAAAGATACTGTTTTCTACGTTAAATTCAGTATTAAACCCTTCTAGAACAGCCGGCCCAGAACCTAGCCTAGACTTATGTGAGAAGTTCTGCAACTTCTTTATAAGCAAAGTTACTCAAATTAGGGCACAGATCTCTAGTAATTTAACTCCGAATTATCAATATGCAAATGTTTGCCCCTCTGCTTTTTCAAATTTTCAGACTATTTCACACTCCGAGCTGTTGAGCATTATCTCTAACATGAATCCAACCACTTGCTCTTTTGATGCCATTCCAACAAAGTTACTAAAGGATGTTCTGCCTTCTGTGTTGCCAAGTCTACTTTCTATTATCAATAGCTCCTTACAAATGAGTTCTGTACCACTCTGCCTCAAACAGGCTGTGGTCCATCCTTTACTCAAAAAAGATAATCTCGATCCTTCTGATTTTAATAACTATAGGCCCATTTCGAAACTTCCATTTTTGCACAAAGTTTTGGAAAAGTGTGTACTAAACCAAATTTCCCCCTATTTAATCTCAAACAATATTCTGGATCCTTTTCAGTCTGGCTTCAGAGCTAAACACAGCACTGAATCTGCACTTTTGAGGGTAGTAAATGACCTCTTACTATCCGCAGACTCTGGTAACTGTACTATTCTTCTATTATTGGACTTAAGCGCGGCTTTTGATACTGTGGATCATCGTATCTTGTTAAAGAGATTGGACATTGAAGTTGGCATTCGTGATGGTGCACTAGATTGGTTTGCATCATATCTCGCAAACAGGAATTTTTTGGTGGAAATTGGAGAATTTTCATCAAGCTCAGTTCCTGTCACTTGTGGGGTGCCCCAGGGCTCAATTCTGGGTCCAACCTTATTTTCCTTATACTTACTCCCTCTTCGTTCCATTTTTGAGGCCCATAAAGTTTCATATCACATTTATGCCGATGACACTCAGCTCTATTTTCCATTAAAATCAGGTACTGATTCAGTTTCCTCTCTGCTAGCTTGTTTAGAGGACATTAAGGCTTGGATGGACAATAATTTCCTTCAATTAAATCAGAAGAAGACTGATGTTATGTTGTTTGGCCCTTCACACCTTTTAAATAATATAAGTTCTACCTTAGGCCCCCTTCAAGATAGCATTCGTGATAAAGTAAAAAATCTGGGAGTTACACTTGATCCTGAATTAAAATTTGATAAATCAACTCTGTAGTTAGAGCCAGTTTTCTGCAGCTTAGGGGACTTTGCAAGCTGAAAAATATTATAAGCTTTAGTGATTTGGACACTGTTATTCATGCGTTTATTTCAACCAGGCTGGACTACTGTAACGCTCTATATGCTGGAATAAATCAGTCCTCTCTCTCGCGATTACAACTGGTACAAAATGCTGCGGCTCGTTTTTTAACAGGGACAAAAAAGAGAGAACATATTACACCTGTGTTATCATCACTTCATTGGCTACCTGTTCGTTTCAGAGTTGATTTTAAGGTTTTAGTATTTGTATTTAAATCACTTCATGGTCTTGCCCCTTCATATATTTCAGACCTTCTCCACTCGTATTGTCCAGTGAGAACATTCAGATCCTCCACTCAGATGATATTAAATGTTCCAAAATCTCGACTTAAATCCAAAGGCGACAGAGCTTTCTCAGTTCTTGGTCCTAAGCTCTGGAATTCCCTACCTTTGTCTATTAGACTTTCCCCTACACTTTTTACATTTAAATTTTCTCTTAAAACTTTTTTTTTTTTTCTCAGGTATATGTGTAATTTGATATTAATTATTAAATTAATATTATTATTTTTTAGTCTTAAACATTGTTTTAAATTGCATGATGTTTCCGGTCTTAATTCTATTATTTTTGTTTTGCTTTCTTTACATATTTTATTATTAGTCTTTAAATTGTATTGTACAATGGATGTTTTGTTTGGTATGTTGTGCAGCACTTTGGTCAGCATTTATGTTGTTTTAAAGGGCTATATAAATAAACTTGACTTGACTTGACTTGAAACTTCACATGTTTGGTAAGATTCCTCACCTGAAGACATTTACTTGCCAATATTCAGTTGTAGTCATAGCGCCACAACCTGGCAGAAGGAAGTTTGCCACACATAAATGACTTTGACATATCCTATCCTATATTTACCACTTTAAATGCATATTGCCCACTGTTCGCTGTTTTCCTAAGGCTACCGGGTGGAGGTGGCTTTGGGTACTAGGGCCCTTTCAACACAGGCTACCAAGCAGGCCGCCTCTGCCAAGCGCAGGACTATGGCGGCCATGGTGGTGGTGGAGAGACTTCCGTGGATGAACCTGGCAGACATCGGGAAGAAAGAAAAGGCTTTCTTCTCGATGCTCAGGTTTCGCTTTCTGAACTTTTCGGTATTTCCGTTGAGACGGTGATTGAGAAGTTCGGGGAGACGAAGGCGCACTCCGCTGCTTTCAGATCCTTCGTTCCACGAAGGTCCAGGTCTGAGCCCGAAAAACATAGGGGTCCTGGCCTGTCTCGATCTGAGGATCAAAGACGGGCACAGAAGGCTAGTGTCGCGACTCACGCTCCTCCCCCACCTGCAGGCATGGGTAAGAGGAATTGTGGGTCACAAGGAGGTAAGCAGAACCTAAGGGATGTGATCCAGACGAGGCAGCATTCTCGTCTGAGTCAGAGTGATACTGAGGTATCTACTCGTTCCCTTTAGGGATTTTTAACTTCTGCTTTTATCCTCCCCTTCCTAATTCCCCTGTAACCACCAGCTCTCCACCTGATCGAGGTTAGGTGGAAACCTCTATAGCATTACAGTCTCCTATGCTGGACCTATAATGTTTTTGGCTGGTTCTATGTTCATAGCAACCACCTTACTGATGGTCCGGAGTAAAAGGAGGCGCCCCTTGAGCGGGGCTCCAGCGTAGGAGGGTGGAAGTATGAACATAACCCTTTCTGTATATACTTATGTGTAAATTGCTGGTGGTTATGTGTCTACTAATAAACTCTGTGAGTTTCCTTTGCAGTGCTCAGTTACAGTGTTTACTAAACACTCGTCAGCACCAGCCATCCGGCTTCATGTTCCGGTATTAGGCGGCTGAGATCACAGGTTTCTGCGGGAGCCTCCTTGATCATGAGGCCTGGCACAGGGATGTGCACAGGGAATTCACTGCAGGGAATTTCATGGATGTCCAGCCAGGTCACCCTGAGGGGTCTCCTGGCCACTTAGGTGCTGTCGCATTCAGCGGGAAGTGAAGGTGGCAGTTACAGAAGTCTTCTTGTATATGCTGCCGCAGGTGATGCTCCACTCGCTAGAGGTTTGTAAAATTTGAGCTTGCCTCTCCTGTGCGGTTCAGCACCTCTGCGATGATTAGGAACCTTTAGGTACACACGCTAAGCTCTGTGTACTTTCTGAAAACCACATGGTGGTCAGTGTGCATGTGAACACTTTGTGCACTTTCTGAAGATTAGACCTTGGTTCCTTGGGCTCCATTCAGCCAGTGTGTATTCGTTTATACATTTCAAGCATCGCTTCCCTCAACATGAGGGGCTATTTGGGCGATTCTCGTGGTAGTTTAGCAGCGCTCCCCTTTTTCAAGAAGGGTCGCCTATGAGCACGCTACTCTGGATTCTCCTCTCATATGAGACTGAGTTCACTGTTTTTCCCCAGAGCACTCCAGCATTATTTCCACAGATCGAGTTGATGACTCTCAAACATACTGTTCTGAGATGCACCATTCCATCTATGTGAGTGACTCTATCAGAGTGCCACGAGAGCCCTTCCTTAGAACAGTATTTGAAATGCTATGGTAAGTGTACACGTGAAGTCTTTAAGTGAAGGCTTCTATAACTAGGTTGAGTTCCCCCTTTGCATAAGCTTTCTCAAGTAAGCGCTGAAGTCTTGTCTGGTAATCTGCTGTTCTAGGATAGCTGTGTTCCAGCTTGGAGACTGCTTGTCTTTAGGGTTTTTAAGTAGTGGTCTCTCCGAGCCCCTTGCCTAGACTGTGCTGTCTCCCTTTCTGGGTCTTAAGTAGATGGCCCACTCTGTTCTGGGCAAACTTCAGCCTTATCTGAGTGAACTGCTATTCCGAGGATAGCTGTGTCCAGCCCTCTAGTGTTATGGTCACTGCTTATATCAGGCTTTGATCTTGGACTAATTATGTTTATGTGTTTGCTCTTTAGCAAATAATTTACTCATGATCCGGATCTCCCTCTTGTGAGCTTCTGGTCAATATCACAGTGCTTCGCTAGCCTACTGTGGGACTGGCACTGATTGTGGGTCTCCTTATTATAGCCATCTGAGGGTGGTTATATTCCAGCCATTGATATGGCAGAACAGGCTAACTAATACAGCTATCTGAGGCTAGCTGTGTTTTAACTGGCAAGTGCGGTGAGCCCTCTCCTGGAAACATAGCTATCTGAGGATAGCTATGCGCTAGCTGTTCCCCTTTCCTAGAGGCTAGCTATCTGAGGATAGCTACGTGCTAGCTCAGTGATTGCTCCCCTGCTTCTTCCAACAACCCAACAACAGTTTGTTGAAGAACAATGCATTTTCCAGCACGATGGAGCACCGTGCCATAAGGCAAAAGTGATAACTAAGTGGCTCAGGGACCAGAATGTAAAAATTTTGGGTCCATGGCCTGGAAACTCCCCAGATCTTAATCCCATTGAGAACTTGTGGTCAATCCTCAAGAGGCGGGTGGACAAACAAAAACCCACTAATTCTGACAAACTCCAAGAAGTTATTATGAAAGAATGGGTTGCTATCAGTCAGGATTTGGCCCAGAAGTAGATTGAGAGCATGCCCAGTTGAAATGCAGAGGTCCTGAAAAAGAAGGGCCAATACTGCAAATACTGACTCTTTGCATAAATGTCATGTAATTGTGGAGAGGCATGGGCTTTGGCATGGCATAGTTGGCATTTCGTTTCCCATTGTGTCCACTAGATGACGCACTGTGGAGTTCCCTAGAAGGGGAAAGCCTCGGGTTACGCATGTAACCATGGTTCCCTGAGAGGGAACGAGATGCTGCATCCCCTTGCCATGCCTTTAACCTGCCTGTTTACGTCTCCTTCAGACAACTAAGTTGGTGACATATTCAGTAGGTGCCCTTTTATGCTTCCAGACATCCACCTATGACATCACGGGCCACGTGGACCAATAGGATTGGCATTGTTTCAGTCACCGGTCATGCTCACAAGTGATTCATTGCCAATTTAGAATGCGATTTTGTGTTAATCCATTTACTTTCTCAACTGTTTACAATAAGTCATATACCTAACTGACTGTGTTTACTAGGGTTTTTGCCAAGATGCACATTTTAATGTTTTTCTTTATTTATTCGTCCAAGCACAAAAAGAGGATTAGGCAATCTGGTAGATAATTTAACAAGGGGGGTGATAATTTGGCAGGGGGTCGAAATTGAGCACAACACAGGGACACACTTGCTGATTAGAAATACAACATGGCAGCCATATGCAACTACCCAATAAACATCATTACAAAAGAGCAGTAGTGGTGGCATAGGGAGTAAGACACATATATCAACTTTTGTGTGATCTACACAAGTTCGAATCCTCCTTTTGCCGAACTTGTCTCGTTCTGCTCACATTTTTCGGAAGCATATTTATTTTCAAAAAACAATGAAGGAAATAGTCAAAAAGTGGAAAAAAAAGTGCCTCACGTGCATTTAATAATAAAGGGTTTATCGGGTATAATAGGGTTAGGGTAAGTATAGGGAGGGCTTTATTTTCCCGATAAGTTGGCATCCATTAATATTTTACACTCAGTATGTTATTATTGCATTGCATTATTCAAAATAGATCCTCCACAGCAGAAGAACTGCATATCTGTTAGCAACTAATTGCTGTTTGGTTCCTAAATTAATCCATGTTTTGAAGCAAATTATTCAGTTACATTCATAAAATCACTTGCTTCATTCCTTAATGAATCAGTCCTTTTGAACAAATTGAATGATTCCATAACACAATCATTAAGATGGTGATTTGCCGGTTTTAGTTTTATATTAAAATAATAAAAATAAATAAAACATATCTATAATAATAATAATAATAATAATAATAATAATAATAATAATAATAATAACCCTAATTTACTTTCTCCCATTAAGTTTCATATTTCATAATGTTCAGAATGTTATACTGAAAACATTAATCTCATTTTTTAATTTTTTTATGTAGGTGGTTAACATAAAAACAAGACATCAAAGTTAATGTGCCTCTTACCTTAAGTATTCCAAAGTATTTAGATTGAGTTACAAAACTTGAGTAGTCTAACGAAATGTTACAAAATATTTGTATTTTATTTTTTTGCAGGATTTATTTTGTAATCTGTAGTTAAATTGATTTTAAAAGTAACCTTCCCAACCCTGCATCTCAGTCGGCAATTTTAATTGTAAAAATTTAGTAAAAGTTTTCAAAAACAGTCACATAGGTAATACTTATTTAAAATAAGTATTGATTTCTAATTTGTGACTGATCTCAATGTAAATCCCTATTAACACTATAAGTTCCCCCTCCAGAAAAAAAAAAATGAAATTCATGACCCCTTAAACAATGTATACAAAATATATAAATCTCAAATGTTGGAAGACTTACCTAAACACAGAAAGTGGGGTAGATAGACTGCCTTCAGTTCTCCAGAGATGATGGCAATATCCATCAAGGGTCCACACGGTGTAAAAGGCTCCATTGCTAGAGAATCACTTACACATTCCCAGTCACAAATATGGTATTCAAGCTGTATGTCATGAGAGCATTCAATACGAAGACCAGTCCTGCTGCATTCATAACACCCTGATGCAAGATTCATTCTGATGGACAAAGATATATTCAAGATTAACATGCATATATATATATATATATATATATATATATACACACTGCTCAAAACACATCAGATCTCAATGGGGAAAAATATCATGCAGGATATCTATACAGATATGGACTGGGTAATTTGTTAGGAATGAAAAGATGCCACATTGTTTAATGGAAATGAAAATTATAAACCTACAGAGGGCTGAATTCAAAGACACTCAAAATTAAAGTGAAAAAAGGATGCAGCAGGCTAGTCCATTAAGCTGAAATTTCATTGCAGCAACTCAAAATGGTATTCAGTAGTTTGTATGGCCCCAACGTGTTTGTATGCATGCCCGACAACGTCAGGGCACGCTCCTACTGAGACGAAGGATGGTGTCCTGGGGTATTCCCTCCCAGATCTGGACCAGGGCATCACTGAGCTCCTGGACAGTCTGAGGTGCAACCTGGCAACGTCAGATGGACCGAAACATAATGTCCCAGGTGTTCTATTGGATTTAGGTCAGGCGAGCGTGGGGAACATTCAATGGTATCAATTCCTTCATCCTCCTGGAACTGACTGCATACTCTCGCCACATGAGACGTGCACCATTGTCGTGCACCAGGAGGAACAAGGACCCAATGCACCAGCGTAGGGTCTGACAACGGGTCCAAGGATTCCATCTAGATACCTAATGGCAGTAAGTGTGCCATTGTCTAGCCTGTAGAGGTCTCTGTGTTCCTCCATGGATATGCCTTCTCAGACCATTACCAAACCGGTCATGCTGAACAATGTTACAGGCAGCATAACATTCTCCACCGCTTTTCCAGACCCTTTTACATCTGTCACACGTGCTCAGCAGGCCCGGCTCCAGATATGAGATGAAAGGTGGGCCAAATGATATCCCAGGTGGGCCGGTCGGATATAACTTTATATATATATATATATATATATATATATATATATATATATATAAATATATATATATATATATATATATATATATATATATATATATACAGGGCTCCAAACAAAAAAAAATCGAGTAAGGAGCCATTGGCTCCTATAAGAAAAAAACTTAGGAGCCAAATAATTTTTTTAGGTGCCACAGAATAAACGTGTTTTATTTATTTTACGATTATTATTATTTATTTATTTACATTTCAACATTTCAATCATACTGTCATGTGTTTATGTCTCATCTTTTCTTGATTTTATCAGCATTTTAATCCATCTTGTAGATGACCTGGGAACTAAGGTTCACTTAAAGTGGGAACTAAATGTCTTTTCCAGCTTGAAATCTACAGTCACAAAGAACTGTTCATTACACAGAATCTGTACCAGTATCATGGAGCATAAGCATCACTTGGCCACTGAGTGTAGCTTGGGCTCCTCCTACATGAGACATTTCAGTAAGTTGTACTGTTGGCTCTCTTATAAAATAGCCTACCTTTTGATGTTAATTCATGTTCATTATGTACTATATTAGTAAAGAGAAAGATTAAATGGGTTCACTTGCCCTTGAACTGAGGCGCTAAAGCGACCGCGCCTGCCGCATTAAGGAGCGCCAAAACTATTGTTTGAATTTCGTTATGAATTCGGAATAATTTTAAAGCTAGTACTTTTTATTAAAAAGTTACAAAGCATCGAGCTTTTTGCGATTACTGGACGGCAGTTGCACTTCAAATAATGAAGTTCACGCATTAAAAGAACACAGACCAAGATCTTGTTTAGAAGAAGCCATATTAGTAATTATTATAAACGAGAATTGTTAACGATATTGCCAATATTCACACAGCTGACAGCTTTACCTGTTCTAGTTTGTTCAAGTTGTGTACGAAATAGACGCTGTATTTTCTGCACTTTCCCTTCTTCCGTCTCCGTCATTTCTCTCTCGCTGCACAGCGGAGCTGCGTTTATCAGACTGTGTGCGTCAGCACTGATGTGCGGCAGAGATGAGGACTGTCTGAAACTCTCTTTTTCCACTAAAACTTTGATGCGCATCGTCTGTTTAATACGTGAACATAACAAAAGATCTGATCGCAAATCAATTAGGAAAAAAGGCATTACATTCAAATTTTTAAGTTGTAACATGTAAATATATACCCAGATAGCAATAACACTCGGGCTGATTCTGGCTGAAATGCGTCTCTGTCGGTTCAGTCTCGGCATCGGTGAGAAGATAATGGGCCAGAGCCGCGCCGACTCTACAAAACACTTCTGGCTGACAGACGGCTTTTTCCCTCTGGGCCGATCTCGGCTGAAAGCTGTTGTACACGCGGCAGGTCCACACTCGGTGTAGTTGTGTGTATTAACCTTCGGCCCGAGCTCGTTTTATCACAGACGGGGCGCTGCTAGAATGAAGCAAATCATCCGCCTGAGAAAACTTTTTTAGCGGTTAAATCCTGAGGAGGTTTCGGCGGGTAGTCGCCAGTGGCGACCTCAGCAAAAACGTCACTCGCAAATTAATATTTATAGTCGCAGTTTGGAGCCCTGATATAAATAGACAGATAGATAAAAATGGTTGACATGTTTATTTTTACATTCTCGTTTTGCATTTGTAATTTTTTTTTGACCCCTTAACAGATCTTGTATCAATTAAGTAACTTTAAAAAAGGGGCAGTTCTTTTAATTTTGTGATTGGCTGTTATGTGGTGTGGGGCCAGGGTGGGCCAAGCCTCTGATTGGGTGGGCCAGGCCCACCCTGCCCCCCCCCGTGGAGCCGGGCCTGGTGCTCAGGGTGAATCTGCTCTCATCTGTGGAAAGCACAGAGCTCCAGAGGCGGACCTGCCAATTCTGGTGTTCAATGGCAAATGCCAATCAAGCTAAATGGTGCCAGGCAGTGAGCACAGAGCCCACTAGAGGACGTCAGGCCCTCGGGCCACCCTCATGAAGTCTGTTTCTGATTGTTTTCTCAGAGGCATTCACACCAGTGGCCTGCTGGAGGTCATTTTGTAGGGCTCTGTTCCTCCTTGCACACAAAGGAGCAGATACAGGTCCTGCTGATGGGTTAAGGACCTTCTACTGCCCTGTCCAGCTCTCCTAGAGTAACTGCCTGTCTCCTGGAATCTCCTACATGCTTTTGAGACTGTGCTGGGAGACACAGCAAACCTTCTGGCAATGACACATATTGATGTGCCATCCTGGAGGAGTTGGACTGCCTGTGCAACCTTTGTAGGGTCCAGGTATCGCCTCATGCTACCAGTAGTGACACTGACCCTAGCCAAATGCAAACTAGTGACAAACAATCAGAAAAGATGAGTAGGGAAAAAAATGTCAGTGGCCTCCACCTGTAAAACCATTCCTGTTTTGGGGGTTTTCTAATGGTTGCCCATCTAGTGCACCTGTTGTTAATTTTATTAACACCAAAGCAGCTGAAATGAATTAACAACTCCCTCTGCTATGTAACTGACCAGATTAATATCCCAGAAGTTTAATTTACTTGATGCTATACTCTGATTAAGCAGTGATTGAGCAGTGTATATATATATGCATGCATGTATATAATTATTATTATTATGTAAAATAATGTTTTTCTATTTTAATATACATTAAAATGTCATTTATTTCTGTGATGCGCAATATTTTTTTTTTTTTTTTAACAAAATACACTACAGTTCAAAGGTTTGGGGTCAGTAAATTTTTATTCTTTCTTTTTTGAAAGAAATTACCATTTTTATTCAGCAAGGATGTGTTAAATTGTTAAGAAGTGATAGCAAAGATTTATATTGTTAGAAAAGATTTATATTTTGAATAAATGCTGTTCTTTTAAACTTTTTATTCAACAAAGAATCCTGAAAAAAGTATCACAGTTTTAAATAAATAAATAAATAAATAAATATTTGGCAGCACAACTGTTGATAATTCTAATAATAAATCAGCGTATCAGAATGATTTCTTGAGGATCATGTGACACTTTATACTGGAATAATGGCTGATGGAAATTCAGCTTTTCATCACGTAAATAAATTACATTTTAAAGTATATTAAAATAGAAACCATTAGTTTAAATTGTAATAAAATTGTAATACAAAAAAGGTTTTCTGTATTTTTGATCAAATAACTGCAGCCTTGATGAGCAAAAGTGACTTGTTTAAAAAACACTACAAGTCTTACCGATCCCAAAACTTTTGAACAGCAGTAAATATATATATACTGTATATATTTAAGTGACTTTGAACATGGAATGGTTGTTGGTGCCAGAAAGTCTGGTCTGAGTATTTCAGAAACTGATTTTCAGGAATTGTAGGTGGGGGGAGTGAATGTACAGTGCTCTCTCCATCTTCAATACCACGACTGAGGTGCCCTTGAGCAAGGGACCGAACCCCCAACTGCTCCCCGGGCGCCGCAGCATAAATGGCTGCCCACTGCTCCGGGTGTGTGTTCACGGTGTGTGTGTGTGTTCACTGCTGTGTGTGTGCACTTTGGATTGGCTGTATGTCACGTCACTTTCACTTTCACTTTAGAGGGGCTTCAGCAGCAGAAGTTCACACAGGGTGCTGCTCCTGTCAGCTAAGAACAGGAAACGGAGGCTACAGTTCACACAGGCACACCAAAATTGGACAATAGAAGATTGGAAAAACGTTGCCTGGTCTGATCAGTCTCGATTTCTGCTGCGACATTCAGATGTTAGGGTCAGAATTTGGTGTTAAGAACATGAAAACATGGATCCTTCCTGCCTTTTCTCAGCTGTTCAGGCTGCTGGTGGTGGTGTAATGGTGTGGGTTTTTTTTCTTGGCACACTTTGGGCCCCTTAGTACCAATTGAGGATCACTTAGACTCCACAGTCTACCTGAGTATTGTTGCTGACCATGTCCAACCCTTTATGACTACAGTGTACCCATCTTCTGATGACTACTTCAAGCAGGATAATTCACCATGTCACAAAGCTCAGATCATCTCAGACTGGTTTCTTGAACATTTACTCAAATGGCCTCCACAGTCACCAGATCGCAATCCAATAGAGCAGCTTTGGGATGTGGTGAAACAGGAGATTCACATCATGGATGCGCAGCCGGCAAATTGCAGCAACTGCGTCATGCTATCATGTCAATATGGACCAAAATCTCTGAGGAATGTTTCCAACACCTTGTTGAATCTATGCCTCAAAGAATTAAGGCAGTTCTGAAGGCAAAAGGGGTCCAAACTGGTACTAGGAAGGTGTACCTAATAAAGTGACCAGTGAGTGTATGTATGTGTGTGGTGTGTGTGTGTGTGTGTGTGTGTGTGTGTGTGTATATATATATATATATATATATATATATATATATATATACAAGGAAATGTAAAGACACAACAGGTACGGCACCTGTACTTCTGGTTCGGTGCATCTTCTGAGATCACAGAGGGTTCAATCAGGTCCCATTCAGTTGAATCCTGAAACAATATGTTAGGATTCAAGGTCAACTACATTTAGGCAATTACAATTTTACAAGCATTTATTTTCTAAATTAATGAAATATAATAATAATACTAATAATATAAAATTGGTTAGATGAAGTTCCAGCTTAACTGCTCTTCACTTACCCTGACACTGGAACAATTTTGACATTGTCTGTGTGATGCTGGACAAGAAAACAGATAAAAAAGATTAAATGACTAAATAGGCAAAAATAAATAAATAAATAAATAAATAAACCTGACACCAGTAACTCGATATATAAAATTCTACATTCAAATTGAAAATGTTCCTTGTTGGAGCCCCAGTATGTCCCGGGAATAGTGATCACTGATTAAAAGGCAAATGCAAAGGCAATGCAGATAAAGGATTCTAGTTTAGGTGTTAGTCAGTTTGTCATTCATGCTTTTTCCAGTGTTCATAAAAGATAAATGGAAATTCAACAAAATGTATTACAATGTGTATTACAAATAATAATAATAAAAAAAAAATAATACAAAAAAAGCATTTCTTTGTGATATGATTACTTTATACTTATATTGATAATGATAATGATCAAATTATAGAATGATGACTCACGTCTGATGTTGTAGGCTACAAGGCCTCTAATGTTAAAGCCAAGGTAGAATGAAACAAGGCCTTGACGGCGCACTCAGTTTTATTAAAACGCTATGCATTTAGCCCTATGCGACGTCTGTTTTTATATTATTTATCAACAGTATAAATGTTTATATTGTTTGGATTAACTAGCCAAGTAACGTTAGACAGATATGAATGTTTATTCACAACCACACTGAAAATAAGTAAATATTGTTAACTGATGCAAACTGTCTAGCTAACAAGCTTGCTGGTGCTAAGTTGAGGTCATTTTTAAAAATAAAGTCCAAATATTTTTATTCCACCATCTAGATAGATTACATCATGGAGGAAAAAGAAAGGCTGTGATGTTCAGTACATGGTAACTACAGTAATTATCAGATTAAGAAGTGATGCCCTCTGGGAGTATTTGTCCAGGGTTGTTTACACCACAGACAAGGTCTGAGAAGGAAAAAAAATCATAATGAAAATATAATTATATTTTCCTTAAAATGTTCTTCCTAACTTCAGGCCTTATTCTCATGTCATATATAACTGATGTTCTGCAAAACAACAAATTTTAAAACACTTTTTTTCTTACTGGTGAAAATCTGATGGTCAGCTGTGACCCTGGAGCACAAAAGCAGTCTTAAGTCTCTGGGGTATATTTGTAGCAAAAGCCAAAAATACATTGTATGTGTCAAAATTATATTTTTTTCTTTTATGGAAAAATTTATTAGGATATTAAGTAAAGATCATGTTCCATTAAGATATTTTGTAAATTTCCTACCATAAATGTATCAAAACTTAATTTTTGATTAGTAATATGCATTGCTAAGAACTTAATTTAGACAAATTTAAAGGTGATTTTCTCAGTGATTTTTATTTTTTTGCACCCTTAGATTTCAGATTTTCAAATAGTTGTAGCTCAGCCAAATATCATCCTTTCCTAACAGCTTATTTATTCAGCTTTCGGATGATGCATAAATCTCAATTTCGAAAAATGTACCCTTATGACTGGTTTTGTGGTCCAGGGTCACAACTCTGTTTTCTCTCAGGTACATTACAGTGTAAGTTTCACAGTGAACATTACTACATCACTCACATCAGCGTAGTCCATATCAACAACAAAAATATATTTTGACTCCATATAGTGGTTATTTTGAGAAAATTCCAGGTATTTTGAGCAGTAGGATTATTAAAAAAATATATGTGCGAATATAAAATTAAATTAAGCAGCCTACATAAAATTACTAAATAAATCTATCTATCAGTACTTTATTAACTTAAATACATAAATTTTTTTGTACTTTCACTCAAGTAAAATTGAAAAAGAACTACTTTTACTTTTACTGGAGTAATATTTTTCCTCAATACTTTTCAATACTTTCAATACAATACTTTTCCTCATGTACTTAATTTGTGTACTTGTTCCACCATTAATCAGAAGTGATTCTGATGCAACATCTCGTTCCCTCTCAGGAAAAATGTTTTTTTTTTTTTTTTTCTTCACATTAGTATAGCAAAACTTAAATGACATATACGCATTAGTGGCTAATTGCACAATAATAGTAATACATTTAACTTTACAGAATATTACAGAACATTTACTGGCCACTGAATTAAATGTTCATTGTCACACACTCATTGAGGAGGTCGTCTGACTGCAGTCAGCTGAAATGAGGCCAAAAATATTTTACTTTAAACTATTTAAACTGTATTAAATATAATTCTAATTGCACTAACTGCAGAACAAAAGTATTAATTTATTTATTTATTTATTTATTTATTTATTTATAGTATGTATATGTGTATTTATATTTATAGCATGTGAAGATCTGTATGATTAATTAAATTGTACTGCAACTTACAGACTGGACTGTTTATGCTGAATTCATCTGAAAGAACACAGAAAAAATAAAAAATAAAGATAAAAGATAAATATCTGATCTTTGGACAGTTTTGTATGTTATTGTGGGTTGTTTACCTGATCCTATATTAACTTCCCATATTGTTTTGTCTTCTTTTGTATTTATATAGAGTTCAATCGGTTTCTTTGCATCTTGAATGTATAAATCAAAGAAGTTGGCCTTGCAGGGTGTCAGCTGTAAATTCTGAAAAAAAGCAAATTGAAATATTTTAGAAAGAGGCAGCATGTAAGTCTATAGTATATATATTAGTGGTGGGCCGTTATCGGCGTTAACGTGCTGCGTTAACGTGCTGCGTTAACGTGAGACTCTTATCGGGTGATAAAAAAAAATATCGCCGTTAATCTATTCTCTAAGTTGGATTGGGAGCTGGGTCTATACTACGCTAGCTATGATGACTTTCACCGTGATAGTTTAGCGCGGATGTATACCTAGAAGAATTGCACTGTAGGGGGCGAGAACGAGTCTTCGAACCTGTGTGTATGCCTACTGTGAAATTACCAAGCTTCCCAAAAAAAACCTCTACAAGACTCACGCCTGTTTCACACATACTCCGTCTGCAGTGCGTATGCAGTCCGTGTGCGTTACGTATGCGTTGCAGAAGCAGCACAGACTCATTGTGCTTTCACACAGGACGCGTTTGCAGTCCGCTACTGATCCGCGGCTGTTTAGTCCACAAACACAACATTTGTTCATTATTCTATATTTCAAACCGTGTTAAAAAAAAAAAAAAAAAAAAAAATGTGACTTATCACAGAACAGTAACAGTCTTTCATAATCATAGACATTAGTTTAAACTTAATAAATATAAACAACATATTTTTCATGCATTTGACTTCTAGGTTTGTATAATAAGCTGCTCATGCAAGGGGCAAAACATTTAAACACAACAATTAGCCTACTTTTCTTGTTGGGATATCGCAAATATTTAAAATTAAAGCACCACTGACAGAAACAGTCGACTCGTGCCTTTTGCATTTAAATCTTTATTAAAAGCAATCGCACGGTTCTTAATGAACTTTGTTTTTCTGCTTCCATAAAAGTGCATAGGCCTATATCATGTTGCCTCGTTTATCTAAAGGTGCTCTTTTTCTTGTTTTAAACCTAGCCAAAAACCCGTGTGTTGCGTGTGAAAAACAGTAGGCTTTAATTAGTACCGCGAACAATGCGGTCATTTTAATTCAGCGCCTGCAGCACAGCAAAAATAGACTCGGTACGTAAACGATCGCTGCACTACTTCAGACGCACCGCTCCTGGAACTCACTGACGGACCACAACCGCGTGAACGTTGGAATCCGTTAACATGGGTGCGTAAAAAAAAAATTAAAAATGCAGCGCATACGCACTGCAGACGGAGTATGTGTGAAACAGGCGTAAGGTTGTTCGCAACTTGTGCAATGCTGAATTAGTTTACTGTAGGAGTTCTTCCAGTCTCAAGTACCACCTAAACGCAAAGCATCCCTTAGCTAATGCGGAAGATGCCGGGCCAAGCAATGTAGCGCAGGGGAAGAGTCGTCGTCAAACTACTATGTTTGAGTGCAGCACAGCTCTATCAGTACTAACAAGTACATCTTATTGAACATAATTTGAATGCCTTCGGCAGAATTCAAATGAGCCATTTTAATCTAGATTAATTCCAAGATTACAGTGAGATTAATCTAGATTAAAAAAAAATAATCTATGCCCACCACTAATATATATATATATATATATATATATATATATATATATATATATATATATATATATATATATATATATATATATATGCAAAGGCAAACTTTTACAAGTACCGCAGGTTTGATTTCGGAGTCACAAGATGTCTTCAGGGTGTAACAGTTGTCGATTTTAAGGGCTTCATCTGGTGATGGTTTTACAATCTCCATATTATGTTTCTCCTTCTCCTTCACATCCTAACAGTGATAGACAGAATTATTTGTCAAACATGTTCTTACAGAGGTAGTGTTATTCTTACTTTCTGCAAATGCAAAAAGATAAATCTACTCATACTGTCCATATAAAAAGTTATATTTCAAGTCCTCTAAAGCCATCTTTCAAATCTCAAATACTAAAACCTTTTGAGTGGTGTATATCACTTATAATCAAAGAGGATTATACACATTTCTTTTTTTTTTTTTTTTTTTTTTTAAGTCAAAGTTATTCTATGGTTTCAAAAGACTTTGGAATATGATGTATAATTTGAATAATTGTTTTATTGAATAAAAGAGTGGCCTGAGGGAAATTATAATGGCAAAATTTTCATTATTCCATCAGAACAGTTTGGTTATTGGAATCTATTGTTACTTCAGATAAAATCATCCAATAAATGGATGATTATTTTCTACATTTGTAAGTAAATAAATGTCAGTTACATAGCCTCTCATAAAGTTTATCATTAGATTTTACCTTCTTAAGTTTTTCATCCTTTAAAATCAGGTACACATGAAGGTTAAGGGCAGCAATTTTGTTGCGATAAATCAAAGTTTCACAGTGAAATTTCATGGTGAAGTACTGATGCAAATGTGCAATAACTCCCAAGAGTGAGAAGGTGGGATTGAGAAGCTTGGCATGAAATCTGGTTAGTTCACATCTCTCCAATGAAGCTTCACTGCCGTTTACATGAAGAGCTTTCACTGCATCATCTGATGAAGATACAGAATCTGTGGACAGTAATGCTGGTTTAAGTCTTCAAGAATGAGAGCTCAAAGTTCTGGCTTGAAAGGTTTACACGAATGTTGAAATGATTGGATCTGGAGTGAGATATGCCTTACACACACATACCTACACAGATGAAGTGAGGTAGATGAATTTCCTCCAGAGTGCCAGAGGTTACAGTGATGTCCATCAAAGGTCCACATGGTTTGTAGTTCTTCATGATATCTTCATGTAATGATTCCCAGTCAACAAACTGATACTCCAAACTGACATCACTGTCAGACCGCCAGCGGAGGCCAGTCTCTGAACATTCATACTGCCCTGCAGAGGAGCTGACACTGAAAAACACAAATATAACACTGACAAAGATGCTCTCAGAAGATGTACTGTAATGTTACAAGCATGTAATATTTCATAAAGATTTTTTCTCTGTACCTGTACTTGATATTTGCCTCAGTTTTGACCTCTGAAGGTCTTTTAACCTCCCATTCAGAATCATCCTGATAGTGGCAAAAATAAACTCAATTAGGATTGTTAAAGAATTTTTTTTTTTTTTTTTTTAATTTTTGGAAATACTCAGACCAGCCCTTCTGGCACCAACAACCGTTCCATGTTCAAAGTCACTTAAATATATACAGTATATATATATATATATTCTGATTCTTCAAGAATCTTGATCTCTTCAACGACTAATATTAAGCAATGTTTAGCAAGGAGGTGAAACTAAATGTATCTATAAGACATAATACCACTAATGAAGACAACCAGCTAAACACATACACAGAGTGGCAATAGACAGTAATTGAGACTGGTTTAATGAAGCAGACTCCCTTTACTCACCTCTAATTCACATGTCTCACAACCTGATTAAAGAATAACAAACAAAACCAGTCAGCTAATAAGCAAAATGTCCACAGTAAACATCAGTCTCATCAATCTCTTATGAAGATTAAAAAATAAATTATATATATATATATATATATATATATATATATATATATATATATATATATATATATAATGAATATATTCATTAGCTTTAAAAAGTTACTAAATTTTAAATTATACAATTTGATTTAATGTAGAATGATATGTAGCATAATTGTGTTATGAGTTTACCTAGTAAAAGAGATGTGCATTGTACAGTGTAGGAAACGTCTCTAGGTTACGTATGTAACCCTAGTTCCTCGAGGGAACGAGACGCTGCGTTGAGCGCTTTGGGGAACGCGTCTAGCGTGAGCGACTCTGAATATCGTGTGAAATCAGTCCAATGGAAGAGCGTGACGTCACGGGCGGGGTGACGTAAGCGACCAGGAAGCTATAAAAGCACATGCCGCGCAGCTGGCATCAGCTTCGAGTACCAGCAAGCGCCGGCAGGGGTGCCGGGGGGTATGGCTCCGAGACGCAGCGTCTCGTTCCCTCGAGGAACTAGGGTTACATACGTAACCTAGAGACGTTCCTCTTCAGGAACTCGAGCTGCGTCGAGCGCTTTGGGGAACGAGTACCAACGCTGCCAGACTCCCAAACCCCTGCCTAGTGTGTATCCGAAGAGCACAGCTTAGGACGAGAGGACGGATGCGCCTGGAGTGACCGGCATGTCTAGGCCGTAAAATTTTGCAAATGTAGAGGGCGTGGACCACCCCGCAGCGTTGCAGATGTCCAGCATGGATACACCTGCCAAAAAGGCCTTGGAGGCCGCCATACCCCGTGTGGAGTGAGCCTTGGCTCCCAACAGCGGGGGACGACCAGAGGACTCATAGGTGGCGTTGATAGCCTCGACTATCCAACGACTAATAGACTGCTTAGAAGCAGGAGAACCCCTCTTGGGGGGACCATAGCATACAAGCAATTGGTCTGTTTTTCTCCACAGGGCAGCTCTGTGGACGTATGCGTCCAGTGCTCGAACTGGACACATACAGTTTAGCTTCTCTTGGTCGGGCTCCCGAAAGGGAGGAGGACAGAAAGCCTGCAGCACTACAGGTTGTGGTGTGACAGAGGGGACCTTAGGAACATATCCCGCTCGAGGGTATATGAACGCTTTGGTCATGCCAGGTGCAAAGTCCAGATATGTAGGGGCCACTGAGAGGGCCTGCAAATCTCCTACTCTCCTCAGAGAGGTAATGGCCAACAGAAAGGCGGTTTTGAGTGTCAGATGTCTGTCTGAAATATCTTGAATAGGCTCAAATGGAGGTCTGCACAAGGCCTCTAGCACCACAACCAAGTCCCACGGGGGAATACGGGACCGTACTGGAGGTCTCAGCCTCAGCGCACCACGGAGGAAACGTGTAACTAATGGGTGTCTTCCCAAAGACTGACCATCGAGAAGGGCGTGGTAGGCCGCAATGGCCGCCACGTAGACCTTCAACGTGGAGTGGGTCAACCCTGCAGAGAACCTGGCCTGTAGGAACTCCAGAACTGTACCGACTGGGCAGTTTACTGGGTCTAGCTGGCGGTTTCTGCACCATGAGGTGAAGAGTTTCCACCTCAGGGCGTACAGTTTCCTCGTTGAGGGAGCTCTGGATTGGAGGAGGGTCTCAACAACCTCGGTTGAGAGACCGGATGCTATGAACTGCGCCCCCTCAGGGGCCACACCCACAGCTTCCACAGCTCCGGGCGAGGGTGAATTATCGTGCCCTGCGCCTGTGAGAGTAGGTCTGTCCTGATCGGTATCTCCCAAGGAGAGCCGTCGAGGAGCGAGACCAGATCTGCGAACCATACTCGGCCCGGCCAGAACGGGGCTACTAACAATAGACGGACCCCGTCCCGGCATACTCTCGCCAGAACTCCCGGGAGCAGAGCAATAGGGGGAAATGCGTACAGACGAAGCCTCGGCCAGGTCTGTACCATAGCGTCCAGTCCCAGGGGAGCTGGATGAACTAGAGAGAACCAAAGGGGACATTGTGCTGTCTCCTGAGTTGCAAAGAGGTCTACTTGAGCTCTGCCAAAAATTCTCCATATCTGCTCCACCACCTCTGGGTGAAGCTTCCATTCCCCGGGCCTCGGCCCCTGCCTCGACAGTATGTCTGCTCCCACATTCAGTTTCCCAGGAATATATACTGCTCTGAGTGAGAGGAGTTTGCCCTGGGACCACACAAGGATCTGGTGCGCCAGCTTGTACAAGGGGCGCGAACGCAGACCTCCCTGGTGGTTGATGTAAGAGACCACCGATGTGTTGTCGGTGCGCACCAACACATGGTGATCCCTTAGGTCTGGGAGGAAGTGCTTCAGTGCACGATAAACTGCTAGCATTTCTAGACAATTGATATGCCATGTCAGATGGCGACCGCTCCACAGACCGCGGGCAGGGTGGCCACTCATGACCGCACCCCAACCAGTGAGGGAAGCATCCGTCACTAGTGTTACACGGCGACCAGGAGCTCCCAGCACTGGGCCCTGATTCAAGAACCAAGGTTTCTTCCACATGTCTAAGGCACGGAGGCAGCGCCGCGTGACCTTGATAGTTCGAAGTGGATTGCCCCTCGGGGAAAATCCCTTGGTCTTGAGCCACCACTGTAGGGGTCTCATGTACAGCAGGCCAAAAGGTATCACGTTGGACGCAGCTGCCATCAGACCCAACAATCTCTGAAATTGTTTGACAGTGAGTGACTGGCCTTCTTTGACTCTCTCGACTGAGATGAGGATCGACTCGATACGAGCAGGGGACAATCGTGCCTGCATCGTGGTCGAATCCCATACTACGCCTAGATAGGTGGTTCTCTGAACTGGAGAAAGTACACTCTTCTTGGCGTTCAGTCTCAAACCCAGCTCCCCCATATGTGCGAGAACGACATCTCGATGCCGATCCGCAGCCTGCTCTGACTGAGCTAAAATCAACCAATCGTCGATGTAGTTGAGAATGCGGATGCCCTGCATGCGCAGGGGGACCAGAGCCGCATCTACACATTTCGTGAACGTGCGGGGTGAGAGTGCGAGGCCAAAGGGAAGTACTCGATATTGGTAAGCTTCGCCCCCGAAAGCAAACCTCAGAAACTTCCTGTGTTGTGGAAGGATGGATATGTGGAAGTATGCATCTTTGAGATCTATTGTGACAAACCAGTCCTCGGACCTGATCTGCGCTACAACATGCTTGATCGTGAGCATCTTGAACTTTAGTCTCATAACTGATCGATTTAAGACCCGCAGGTCTATGATCGGACGCAACCCCCCATCCTTCTTTGGAACTATGAAATACCGGCTGTAAAATCCGGATTCCCTGTCTTGAGGAGGGACCATCTCGATGGCCTCCTTCTCTAATAGGGCTTTCACTTCTTGTTCCATAACCAGACCCTGCTCGGGGCCGACTATCGTCGGAGTAACCCCGTTGAACATCGGCGGTGCAGAGCCGAACTGAATACGGTAACCTTTCTCTACCGTGTGCAGGACCCATTGAGATACATTTGGCAGTAGTTTCCACGCTGGCAAATAATCTACTAAGGGAATCAGTCTCTCGAGACTGACCTCTGGTGTAAGAGGCCCCCGCAGGGGTGGCGAGCGACTCAGCCCCGCTACGCGCACGGGCGGAAGATACTGAGAATGAAGCTCGCTGGGGACCGCTGCGCCCTGGAACACTGGCAGGGTTGGCAGACCGGCCCCCAGAGGGCGCTGAGGCGAGACGGGCACCGTGTAATGCGGTGTGCACCGCTCTACCCCAGCAGAGGCTGCCCTCTGACGCCCTGGCTCTCTGGCGTCAGGGCTTCTTGGCCGAGGCCTTCTTAGTATCAATGACTGCCCTCAGATCTTGTTTGGGCCTCGAAGACCTCGGCCGAGAGCGTCGCTGAGGCTCCCGTTCCCTTTGCGGGGGAGCACGAGAGGCGACGCTCTGCTTTTGAGCCTCTCGGTATGAGGAGCTAGGGTGCGGCTGGGGCATCTCCCGCCCAGATGCCCCGAGGGAGCGACGAGGGAGGAATTTATGGAACGCCGCCGCCTGTTTGCGAGCCTCCTGAAACCTGTCGACGACAGTGTTGACTGCGTCGCCGAACAGGCCAGAAGGCTGGATCGGGGCGTCCATAAGGCAGACCCTGTCCCGCTCTTTCATTTCAGACAGGGTCAGCCACAAATGCCTCTCCGCAGCCACCATAGCTGCCATGGACCGCCCAATCGCTCGGGCGGTCTCCTTGGTGGCGCGGAGGGAGAGATCAGCGGTCCTTCTGAGCTCAGTGATGTCATCGGACTTGATCTCCTCTCCCTCATCAAGCTCCTTCAGCAGGTCAGCCTGGTACGCCTGTAACACCGCCATGGTGTGCAGACACGCACCAGCCTGACCTGCTGCCGCATACCCTTTGCCCACCAAAGCCGAAGTTGTTCTGAGCGGCTTGGAGGGCAATGCCGGGGCCTTCAGAGACGATGCCGTACCGGGGGACAGATAGCTCGCGAGCGTCTGTTCCACCCGGGGCATCGCTCTGTAGCCGCGCTCTGTAATCCCCACTACATTGCCGTAGTAATCTGAAGAGGGGATATACAGGCGGGCTGAGAATGGCCTCTTCCACGATCTAGCGATCTCTTCATGTAGATCGGGAAAAAAAGGAAGGCCCCGGCAAGGAGGTGGCTGACTCGCCCGCAGAAAGCGTTCGTCGAGCTTGCTTTTCTGCGGTTCGGTTGTTTTCTCGGCGGGCCAGTCAAGACTCAACTTGGCCACCGCACGAGTCACCACCTCCAAGAGCTCCTCATACCTAGGCGAATGGGGTGGCGAATCCCTGTCGACAGACTCCACATCGACCTCCTCGGAGGAAGAGAGGCGGAGTGTCGATCCCTCTCCCTGGGTGGAAGGAACCGCAGAGCGTGCTTCCGACTCAAGAGATTGGGCGCCGGATCTGGCAGAAGTGGAAGGAGATAGGGACTCGCCCGTCTCCATTCCCTCTGTCAGATCCACTTGCGAACCCCAGGAGTGCAGCTGCCGTTCTGCCTCGGCAGAAGCGGGGCCAGCACCGCGGGGAACGCTGGCGAAGGCTCCCTCCTCAAAGAGAGCCCTCCGGGAACGAAGCAGCCGCACCGACATCCTCTCACAATGCGGACAGTCGGCCCCCTCGAGAGCCGACTCGGCGTGCTTCGAACCCAGGCAGACCACGCACAGACTGTGTGTATCCCCGCTCGTAATGTAGCGCGGGCAGGGAGGGACACACAGTCTGAAACGCGATCTGGATTCGCCTTTAGAGTGTTTGGATTTCGCCTTGCACTTGGACATTGCTTGGAGCTCTACTGGACAGACAACAGTAAATAAGACTCACAAGACAAAATGACATGCACACACAGAGCGCTTGCTGAAGACGCGAAGCTGATGCCAGCTGCGCGGCATGTGCTTTTATAGCTTCCTGGTCGCTTACGTCACCCCGCCCGTGACGTCACGCTCTTCCATTGGACTGATTTCACACGATATTCAGAGTCGCTCACGCTAGACGCGTTCCCCAAAGCGCTCGACGCAGCTCGAGTTCCTGAAGAGGAACTATAGTTTCCAAGTAGCATCATTTTGGTTTTTTTTTTTTAGATAAATTCTGGCCAAGAACCTACCTTTTGTATCAATTCCCATTTTGTTGTAAGCAGTTCTTAATTTATAAGACGTCTCCTCCTGAAACAGTTTCTGGATTGCGGGAAATGGTTTTTGGGTTTTTTTGAGATCTTTCATAAATCTCATCATTTTATGATCATGCTTTACTGCACCTGGAAGAAGAAAACAAGATCAAGTTCAAAATCAAATACATCTAGATCAGGGGTGTCAACTCATTTTAGGTTGAGGGCCAGACCGGAAAATGTCCCCTTGAGTGGCCCTTGAATTACCTTTTGTTAAACATTCATTTGTTCACAATTACATTAATATTAATATTAATATCACAAAATAATGTTCTTTTTAGCAACATCCACTGACCCCTTTAAAATAATTTCCGTTGGTGAAACAGCAACAACAGACAACATTGTGTCTAAATGAAACTCTAATACCATATGTTCAAAAACATCTTGTTTGTTTAACAGTTTTATAAGATCACACGTTATACAATACTTAAATATCTTATATAATGTATCAGAACTCTCAGCAACTTTCTCTGGTAACTAGTACTGTGACTAATTACTAATATAATTTAAGTAATAATATTAGTTACAATCCCATTACCATATAGCGGCTGGAAGCACGTTTCTTAATGCTTGAGCCCTGCTGCAGATTTTACTATGGTGCTGCTTCATTAAATATCAGAAGTTGTTTAAAAAACTGTGGCTTGTCATGAGTTTGAGCCAGTTGTACTCATCATTTATCTGTAACTTTCATGGATTCACAGGCTGCAAAAATGATGCAGTTTCCAATTTTTGGGGTGTTATGGAAAAGTAATGTATAACTAAAAATAACTAGTAGCGTAATTAATTACTGTTGGTCGCGAGTAATAAGAAAAGTATTAACATTACTTTCAAAAGGAGTAACTATTAATGAGTAATGTATTACATTTTTTGAGTAACGAGCCCAACACTGCACTTGAAAGAGTTTTTGTATACACAACACCCTTCAATGTCATAGAAAAGAAAATGAGAAATCCCAAACATAAAACGTAGCGATGTACTAAATATCACAAATGTTTTTGGGACTAGTAACGTGGCTTAGAGAGACAGAGGATGACAGAGAGTGAGCTGGGAACCAGCATGGTCTTTTTGCCACACTCTCAGAAAAGAAGGTAGAAAAGCTGTCACTGGGGCAGTACCTTTTCAAAAGGTACACTTCTGTAATCTAGAAATCAAGCAGAGATCCTTCTCAGAGAGCAGCCAAAGAGCTCAAGATAAAGGTAATGATGTCATGTCACAACACGTTCGTGAGACTCGGGTGAAAATTCCATCCATGCCACACTCTTAATGGCAAAACACAAGAGCTTTCTGCTTAGAATAGCCCCAGTATCTGGAGGAGGACACCAGTCTTACGCCTTCACCTAGTCTGCTTCAAAGCTACAGCAATAGTAAATTCTTAGTTTAAAATAGCAGAACTAGGAATGCAACACAACTTGAATGTGGATGCAAGCATGTGTGAAACCCTCTCAAACTCAGCCCTAGACGATATCAGAGTTACAATGCATCTATCATCACTTGCATGCCAAATTTTTTGCACATCTTTATAATGCTCATGTATATCCAGAGGCGTAACCAGCAACTCAAGTAAATGAGCAATTTGTTCACTTTAAATTAAAAATAGCAAATACACTTTATTTAATTTTCAAAATTATGTTTTATTTAATATTTTATATTATAGTTCAAATCACCTTTGTGGGCCGCATTTGGCCACGACCCGTATGTTTGACAGTCCTGAACTAGATCATTTATGTAATGTTTTTGGAAAAAGGGAATTTTTAGGGTTGATTATTTTTACCAAACATCAAAGCTGCTTAACTTACCAGATGCAATCATTTTCTTTTTAGTGTCACATAGAACTCGGGGCATACCTGAAACACCAAGATGTTAATCTGTGTGATATATATATATATATATATATATATATATATATATATATATATGGTCACATTCACAGTTTCACAGCTGCTGCCATTTAAGCCATTGTTCATTAAACATGATGCTTTTGTGCCATTTTCTGGATTCATTTAGATTAGTAATAACTTACTTCTGACACTGCATGGCTGGACAGGATCAGAATCGCTTTCTAGTTCTTCGATTGTTTTCTTTATCATTTCTGTTGCTGATTCTATATTACTGAGTATAGATGAGACATCAAATGACTGATCTTCAGTTTTCATAAGCTCTTTGAGTTCTTTTGCTGCATCCTTTATTCTCTTTTTCGGGCCTTTGTTTCTTGATTTAAGCAAAATAAAGATCAACACCTTCACAGAGACACAGGGTTGGCAAATAACAGTGAAATTCAGATATTAAAAAAATCTTTGACTTTTACCTTTTTGGGTGTATGTCGTTAAGACGACACAGCTCCTGTATTTGTTCTGCATATTCATTCAAAAGTTGCTCCAATTTTTTACAGCTTTTGATATCTTGACAAAAATATAAGCAGAAAAAAACATGTAAAAGTCTTCATTCCAATCAAAACAACTTTAAAGTGAACAAAAAACAATATATACATATAATTGTTTTTCTTCTTCTTCTGTGGCCCACATACAATTTCAATCCAGTGAATCTAATAAATAATCAGTAATTAATCAACCAAAAAGATGAATTCAGTGAATGATAGCTACTGGTTTCATAAATGAAAGCATTCATGCCATGCATTCATTTCTTTGCATGGAGCTGTTTTATTCATTACTTTGGATTTAAAGAGTGAATCCTTTCTTTCTTTTGTTTTCCTGCTTTCCAAAGGCACATGGAGTTTGCTGTAAAAAAGCAGGGCTTAACTACTCAGCGGTCAACAAACCTCAGACGGCTTGTTTTGATATGTTCAGTTGCACATTCATCAGTAACAACCTTTAAGGTATCTTAGGTGTGAACAGAATGACCCTGACTTCATTTTTAAGTGGGAATCCCACACCAGACTGGAGTCAGATCTGAATGTGAATGTGAGTTTGCAGTGGATCATGATCGTGTGCCGATGAATCATTTACAGGACTGTAGATCGTGTACTAAGAAAGTAAACAGAGTGATTTTCATGTTCAGTTTCATGTTGATGCTATTGTACACTCACTTTTTGGTTTTGCCATCTTTTCATCAAGAGGATTCAGCCGGGTTTGTCAAATACTTCAGACTGGTGTGAGACGCAGAGCTGTCAACAATATTCAACTCCACAACTTCAGATACAAAACAACTCTTCAATGTAAAATACAAAACATTCATGAATAACTTACTTTATTGGCTCGTCCTGTGCTTGACCGTCAAGTGTCTTCGTCAGTGGAAACTAGATTTTAACACGCAAAACAAACTGAAAGCAAAACGAAAACTAAACCGGTCAAACCTGTTCAAGGAACACAGTTCTCTGTCATTTCAGTCTTTAAAGGATCAAAGGTCCATGCAAATTCTCTAGAAAGCCATCCTTTTGTTTTCTGTCCACATGAGGGCAGTATGAAACCAGAAGCTCTGAGAGCCTGCAGCTCAAACTAAGAACTTTTTCACAAATACAGTAGAAGCCAGAAGGGATGTCCATCCTAGGCCATGTTCACCAAAACCCACAAAATAGCACTGAATAATATCTAATCCCTGATGCATAGAGTGCGAGCTTGGTAGAACCAGAAATGACATCCATAAGTTTCATTTCATCATGACAGATTAAACAACATCAACATCAGTTTCACTACAGGTTCTACTTAACAACATGCATAGAAAATATTCAATAAATATTTAAATAAAAAATACATTTTAAAATATATATGCATATAAAATATTTGTTAAAACTTTTTTTTTTTTTTTTTTGTAATGCAGGTTATTTTTTCAAGCCCAAGGAAATAGAGTATTACCATAAAAAAAGTGTTGTGCATTTTATATTATCACATCATTTCAACTTTATCTGAGAGCGAGACAAAGAACCGACTCACACAGATCTGTAGGTTAGCAAATATATTTTAATATAGAATATAATATTTATATATTTAAGCACAATGACAAAACGGCATCATTTCGGTTCAGCCTAATTTACTCCAAGAGAGAAGCCACATATATTTAACAAACATAACTCCATACTGAGTGTCCATCACTTTGTTGCTGCAACATAAGACAAAAGAAAGAACGAAAGCAAAATGAATTACTGAAGAAATGCTAACAGTAATCCGCCCATAGAGGTTTAACGTTTAATGAGAATCAAACATCAGTCCGATCAACGAGAACATCAGCGATCTGCAAAGCGGTTCAAGCCAAAATGTCTTATGAAGCGACTTAGAAAAAAAAAAAAAAAAAGAGCATCACATCAATAAATAAATACGCAATGACCAAAAAATGCAAAACAAAGAAGTCCTTCAGCAAGAGTCTAAGACCGAGCACTTCAGTATCTATATTCTACTGGACTTCATCACAGCATCTCCAGCCCAAACACTGCACACCTGCACACACAGCACAACTGATAGTGTGCTAACTCTTTTAAACTATAGGTAAGCTTCTTATCACGAGAGCCATAAAAAATAATTTGTCTGTTTTAAGCTTCTGCACAAATACTAATCGAGTTGGCACTTTGTCATGGCATGAGAGCATGCTTTAGTCCTCAGTGTAAACGTACAGCTCTAACAGCTCTTATGCACACAATCATTTAGCATGTGCTTCGTATTTTAAAATCTAATGTATTTCCGTGCTATGAGTGTGCATTATATTATCCATACATTTCTCTATTCTCCTTTCTTTACGCATTTCCATTTCTGCAGTAACATCAACTTGTCTACAACGTTTATCATCAGTTATTCAACATTCTCTACAACGTCTCTACATTTCCATCTGAATGGTTTACGAATGTGATGTCAAGAAAAAAAAAGTTAGTTACAATGTTTTCATATCTAAACTAACACCGCTAGATGAAGCATGTGTGGGACATACTTCACCCTAAAAAACAATTATTAATAGTATTACTGATATTACAATTATTGATAAGTCAAGAGAGCATGATTTTCACTAAATTACAATCAAAAGAATAAAATTTGATCAAATTGGGGGCAAACCAGGTCAACTGAAATGTTTAATATATATGTATGTATGTATAAAGGGGCAGTTTAATAGTTTGTTTTTGGGTTAAATGACCTTCACATTTCTTCATGAGTTTCACCGTGCAGTTATTTGACCGTATTTACTTTCTTCATTTCTGTGATCAGTGTATTCATTAAAGCCCTACAGTCCGCTCTCTCAAAACACACTGTATTTCACCATCATCTAAACCATCACACCACATCAGCCGACGATGAGTGTTTCAGTCTCTACACAAACCGATTCCACGTTTCTCAGTCTCACGCTCTGACGGGGAACTTCAAACGTGCGTTAAATGAATGATCCTTAAAGGTTTTCTTGCATCTACAGCCAGTGGCCTCTCATACGAACATTTCACAACATGACAAAGGCATGGTTACAACAACACGCTCAAAACAGTCATATTATGCTGCGAAGCATTTCTAAGAAACAGAACAAGCATTTGGAAAAACACTACAATAAAAATACAAAAAAAGGAAAGATGTGACGAAAAGACATGTAAATTATGCTGTAAAGTTATCAAAACAGAAGAGTATAGAAAAGGATCTTGAGCCCTACGATAAACCCAACAGTACAGACCTGATCTGAGCATCACACTTACACTTACACTGATGAATAAACACCCTCCCGCTTGTCCAGTTAGTACACAGACTTCAGTACACCAAAACAAGATACAGTTGCATTAAATAAATTAATTAATAATAAACACTTTTATAAATCCACAATATATTTGTATGTACAACTGAAGAACAAAACATCATTCAGAACTTAAGAAAAAAGAAAGAGAATCACATTATGCAAAAGAAAATGAAGCCTATTTTTAGGTTACATACTTTCCATGACAAATAAGCACATCCTTCCCCCAGTGTTATTGTTATAAAGCAAAGAACCAAAACAGTCATGAAGACCCAGACATATTGTGTGTGTTTTACGATATCCAGGTGAAAATGGGAGTTTTAAATGTGCTTCGCAGTCGTAATGGCTCGCAAAAATATGCTTCATTTTCTTTCTGCATTTCTTTTCTTATGTCTTTTCTGAAGTGGACAGGTTTTCAACAGGATTTATTTTTGTGTTCATTTTTAGTTTGGCTAGTTTCAGTGGAACTTGTTTTGGACACGATAACTAAACGTAGGATAAAACACCTCGAGTCGTGTTTCTGTTACGCCAATAGCGATAAATCTTCAGCATTACAAAGCTTTTGCAGCATTATCAAGGCTGATATGTTTTAATACTCTGACATCCAATTTGACAATCAAAAGACATGATTATGCGTCTATGGCTTCAGCAGTGCACTGTTTCATTTGGCCGAACACATCGTAATACTTGCATGTAGTGGTTATTAACAACGTCTAGAGGAGACGCTTGTGCACAGTGCCCAATAATCTCTGCATAGAGGAAAAGAAGTGGCATTAAACTAGAGAAAGACATTGTGAAGAAAATCATCAAGCTCTGCATCATTTCCTGCTGCAACAGGAAATGCATCCGCCTTGGAAAAGGAAACATGGAAAAGGGCAAGCGATGATAATATGGCTTTTCCAATGTTCTCCAGTGGAGGCGCTGTGTTTTAGAAATACTCTTGGCAAACTGATCTCAAGCGCAAAGCACAGTGCTGAACAGAGGCCCTTGATAGAGACGGATCTACCGATCAGTGACTAACTGCACAGACACAGATACGAGATCGACAGAACCACATCTAATGAAAACC
This sequence comes from allo-octoploid hybrid of Carassius auratus x Cyprinus carpio, assembly GCA_024542945.1. NCBI lineage: Eukaryota > Metazoa > Chordata > Actinopteri > Cypriniformes > allo-octoploid hybrid of Carassius auratus x Cyprinus carpio. Next base: position 39,259,640 of record CM045012.1, on the reverse strand, counting down.
ACCGTCAATGACGTGAGCACATCTGAAGCCCTTGGTTGCTGGTCTGGGGACGTTATGAATTTCTACATCTGGTTGGTAAACTAGCATAAGCCTAGAGAGCTGATCTAGAGTCAGGCTTCACAGAGAATTCAGTCAGGACTGAGGATGCAAACAAACTAAACCAACCAACTACTATTAAACTAAGAGAGAAACGAATCGAATCGGAAGTGATCGTGGCATGTCTGATGAGCGTTTGGCCTTGTGTTTGGAAAGATGTAGACAGGGAACATCTCCACAATGTCACACAGCGCAAAATCCACAAGATGATATCTGTATAACACCGAGAAACATCAATACATCAACAACAACAACATAAAAAACTACAATAAATAGAATAACGTACAATCTGTTTTTCAAAGGGGTCGTTTGTGACGCGTCGGGATTTTCACACGCTAATCTTTGAGAAATGACAAAAATGAACATTCTGTCGTTTACTCGCCCTCACATTTGTTTGATCATTTCTGGGACTGAAAAAACTGAATTTTTGCATACAATGAAAGAGGATCGAGAGCCTGTCAGAACTCAATAAACTCAAATCTGTTTCACATTTGTGTACGTTTAAAGATGATTAAGTGGCAAGATGTCAAGTTTGACGTCAGTGATACTAAAAGCTATTTTAACATGCACATTTGATGCGATGCAGCTAAGTAAATATGCAGAAATGCAAAAGAGATTTGTATGGAAGCTTGTCTGTGCAACAGAATAAATATATAAAAAACGTAATTGTGACTTTTGATCTCATTATCCCAACCTTATTCTCACAAATTCAAGTATGAATCTTGCAATTTCAAGTTATTAACTCAAAAATCTTGTTTGTTTTCCACCACGCCCTAAATAAAGCTAATTACAAGTTTTTTGTTTGTTTTTTTCTCACAATTCTGACTTTTCTTCTTAGAATTGCAAACATGGCAATTTTATTCCATGGCAGAAATGAGCTTCTATAGATTTGAGAATTATAGACACTTTTTGACGTCTGCTTTCACTTCCACTGCATGGAAAGGAGCGTCTAGGAGCATCTTTTTTGAGCAAACAAAGCATAGGTTTGGAACGAACATACAGGGTAGATAAATGATAACAGATCTGTAATGTGTGGGTGGCAGCGACAGAGATAAACTTGATCAATTCACCGATCTAAACCTTGACAGGACATGATTCTTTACAGTCCTCAGAAATCCACAGTAACCGATTTTCAAGTTTAAAGGCCACGAATGCTCACGACCGGTCGCTCTCCTGCTATTCAAAATACCACAGGCTTGTATAACTATGCAGTTCCAGATTCAGTGTAAGGTTTTGCTGAGCTCTTACAGCTTGTTTGCCACAATTTTAACAACATCGCACAGCAGAATAATATAGAGTAGCAGAAACAGCCTGTAACTGAACGCTGCATGCGGGCCTCATGCGTGGGTGGAAATACAGACGCGTAAAAACACGCATGGCATGTCCTCGATAACCACTCCGGCTTCATCGCATGAAAACAACAGTCTGCAGGGGCAGAGCGCACAGTGATCAAGCGAATTTAGAGCCGTGTTGAAACAGTCTTTCAGCAGATGGTGCGAAAGAATATCACAATCGTAATCATGATATTAATATTTGTAAACACAGGACAATCTTAATATGCTGTGTTAGGATGATAAATAGATAAAAATAGATGGAAACAGCTCAAACGATGCGCTTTTTGGATACACAATGTGATCCGTATAGACTTTTGGCCACATATCGACTGCTGCAGTTATCTCATTAATATATATATATATATATTTCATTTTTAACATCATCTGTGACATGAATATCCCTGTTTTAGTCGCAGCTGTTTCTTTCCCTCTATCAGTATATGTGATATCATCCTAATGTTTCACATGATGGCATACTGAGGCATCAGAATAAATAATTCACAGTAGACATAGTCAAATTGAGCAATTTAAAGATATATAAAGAAAAAAAAAAGCCTTCTATTTCCTGATGCAAATACTGCAGTAATGGAGCTATAACTTTACTAATCTGTTGCTTGTTTTGTTTTTTGGGTGGATTTAGTGTTCTAGCATGTTCCAATCGTTCTAAGACAGTGTTTTTAGGCCAGTTATACATTTAATAATAGAAGATAAATGTCTAATTTTGTCTCCCACGCTAGTTTAACAGACTCCATATATGTTGCTATATATATATAAGACTGCTGTCGCTTGACACGAAACAATGATTATTATTATATAACTGATAATTTAATAAACTATAATTCCTAGAAGTATGACGTACAGAAATATAAAAAGCAATATCAGTTCTCTACTAAGTAACTGCATACCCTGCGATAATGCATTTAATTTCTAAGGAAGGCAAATATTGGCTTTCTAAGTGGCGATCACACAAATTCAGAGATGGATTCTCTGTAACACTTTTAAATGTTGATGTGAGTCGTGTTTTAAAGGGAATGTACCGACCTGGAGTCTACCCACGATACTAACCAGGGAATAAATGTGTCTATAGGAACAGCGATCAGTGGCTAAACCGGTTTCTCTACTAGACTCACACTAGTCGCCACATTAACTGCGAACTCCCTTTTGTGCTGGCCAACTTCTGATCCCATCACGGGTGTGAATAAGCTCTCTCTCGCACATACACAATTCCACACAAGCGTCAGCAAACACAGACTTTGTTTTTCATTCCATACACAATCTGATGATCCGATCTGCAAGTCTATTTTTGTCCATTTCGTTGTCTTTCGTTCAGTTTTCCATGCGTTCCGTGGCGTGGGCGTGGCTTTAAAGCGTCTTGATCTGATTGGCTGCTTGGCTTCTGTTCGGTGGGAGGAGGTGGAGTGGGTGGGGCTTAGTGACGATGAAGTGACAGGAGGAGGAGCAGAGGTCATGAACTTTGACCTCATGCTTTTTTAGGTGGAGGGGCCAGTTTGATAATCTCATCCTCTGACGGCTGGCGAATGATATCTACGACAGAGAGGAGAGACGTAAGGACAACTCTGTTACAGACGCCACTATTTCAATGAAAGACACAGAGAATGTACTCATTTGTACCCTTGTATTTCTTGGCCGAAGGGATGCGTGTGAGTTTGGTGTCGATCTCGTCGTCTTCGGAGATCTTCAGCACGGTCGTGCGGTACTCAATGACCCGGGTCAAGAGGTCCGGCCGCCGCGAGATCTCAAAGATGTGCTCTATGTAGGACAGGTTATCTGTGCAAGACAAACACAGAGACGTCTTATAACACAGAATAAAGACACGACAACATACCTGTGCAATAAACTCAACCGTCATGTAAATGAATGGAGAAGTCTGTCCTCATGCTGTTCCAAACACATACAATTTACTTTCTTGGAATATAAAATGTTTTAACATATTCAAATGTAGTGCCTCCTGAAACCCCCTTCGTGACAAAGTGTGCTTAATTGTATTGAATGCGCACTTTTAGTGCACTTCAAATCTTTAAAGTATATTTTTAAAACTGTACTTGCAGATAATATAATAAGAATGAAATAAAAGGCCACTTAAAGAGAGACGATTTCATGACTATGTTTCTAAACACACTTAAGTACACTTTAAAAAATGACCTTTGTAATAAAGGCAAATTAAGTTTTATCTTAAAGTACATTTTAAATCACTGTTTAAATAAAGCTAAAGTACTTGATTATGGTTTTAAATGTAGTGTTCATTATATTCAACTATATTTCAAAGACAATAGAAGTTATGAAATTGCATAAAAAGATGTACTTAAGTCCTACTTAAGTGGGTCAGGACACTCTACTATTTCTCATATATTGTATTTAATATAAATACTTTAATTGCAATTAACATATAACTAAGTGTCCAAAACTGTACATTAAGTTCACACTTAAGTATATTCTTTTAAAGTGTATTATTTCTGTATATGAACAATTTTGTGTTCAACAAGAACATCATTGGTGCTTTCTACTCTCATGACCTATATCAGGATGTTTCAATATTTTGAACATAAATACAAATGATATTTGAGAGCAAGAGAGGAAGATTATCAGTAACTTTATTCTAATCTCTTTTTGACTCGTCCACGCAGCCTGAGGGAGAGCACATTCATTTTCTTGTTAGATGACACTTAAGACTTGATTACTTCATTCATTCTGTTGACCGAATCTGTCCGGCGTCTTCCTCACCTTGTGCCAGTTTGTCATTCTTCTCCAGGTAACTGAACCAGTCTTTGGAGCAGGTGATGGCGTTGCTCTGGTCTTCGGGGATGTCCTCCTTACAGGCCGACTTCAGCTGCTCCAGGTCTTCATTAGTGATGTTCTCAGACAGATCACTCAACAGCGAGCTGTATTCAGACATTCTCTGGGATGAAAAAAGAAAAAGACAGAATGAACAGATAAGCACAAAAACGTATTAAAGGGTTGAGTGATATCAGGACACCCTAAAAGTGTATTTAAAATCTTTTAAAAACGCTACAATCCTATCTATAGCTAGTCCCATATGCATGTGTTAGTGTCTTAAGTTTTTGAGTTTTTTTAAGTTTTTGTACCTTTTGTTTGAGTTTTTTTCAGCAATTTCATTATTTTAATTTGTTCTTATTTTTATTTTTTATTTTTTTTAATTTTTATTTATTCATTTGTTTGTTTATTTGATTACTTCTTATAAACTTCAAGCTGAATGTGAACTTAATTTAAAATGCACCTAACTATATCAGTTGATATCTAGCCTTTTTAGATCAATGAGTGTGTTCATTATTAGCATATTTGTTTTTGGTGTGCTTTCAAAATTGCTATATTATAAACATTTATTGGTAATGTTGTAGTGTTTCTAATTAAGAGACAAAAATGCAAATAATTTTAACATATTATGTTTTACTAGCAAATTATAAGTACTATCTAATGAACGTAACTAACACTAAGTAGTTTTCCTAGATACTGCACAATTTTGAAGCCAGGGTTTCTGTCAGTTTTATGAAAGTAAATGTAAGACCTTTTAAGACACAATATGTCAATATGGTCTCTAAATGTAAATGTATTTTAATGCCTCAACATTTGAAAATACAACTTGTAATAGATCTACAGTACTTTTTCATTCATTTTACTAAATAAATAAATAAATACTTTGTTTTCCAGTGTAAAAAAAAAATCTTAAATCACATTGTGCTTACTTGAGAAGCAAAATTACATTAAACCAGAAGTCTTGACAACGGTCAAAAATGAAATGAGTTTATGATTAAAACAAGAACAAATATTTGCTGCCTCAAAAAATAAATAAATAAATAAACTACTTAATTCAAAGACAAAACAAGTTTAATTTCCCTATTGAGAGATATTTGTTCTCGTTTTAAGCATCAACTCAAACAAGACATCATGTTCAATTCACAACTCAAATAAATCCGCCATGCTGTCAAAATACAGAGACGTGGCATGATACACCGCGAGCTCCACGCTGCATGGCATACGAATCAATCCCAACGCTTTGGCAGTTCCCAGCCCACACGAGGACAGAGGTCTGAGGAAACTGTGCAGGATCCAGAGCCAAGATGGACGCCTCTGTGATTTTACAATGTATTATTTGTGCTGCGGCAGCCGGTTTAACAGAGCAAACATTCTACATTCATCACAGCTAGAATACTGTGTGTGTGATGGAAGAAATAGAAAGAGTGGGAAACATTCAAAGGCATCCCACACACACACTTATACAATTTTCATATCCGTACAAAGAGTGTTAACACGCTGCTGTTTATCTGCTGCAGTCTGTAAAGCGCACTGATCTGCTGCTGACCTCAATACAGTGCTGCAGTTACACCAGCCTCCAGCAGGGGGCCAGAAGAGACACACGAGATACGGAGAGAAGACTCATGCATAAAAGCCCATGAGAATGCAGTCTGACACATCTAGTGTCTGGAACAATCTAAATTAGATTTGCAGTTTCTGAAGGAAATATGAGAGCAAGGCCGGGCTATTTTCTAAGTAGCAAGGTAGGTTTTAGATGTTCAACACAACTCTTGATTTTGTCACCAGTGTACAAAAATAAAAGATAATGCGCAGCATAAAAGTGACTATAAACACAAATAGATGCAAAGATAGATGCAGTACAGGCTGATCCAGGGTCATTATTAACTTAAAAAAAAAGTGTAAAATGTAAATTTACTTAAAAAAAAGAAGTAAATATTAACTGAAAAAAAAAAAAAAAACTTAAACATATTTTATTTAAGTCACTTGCCTGGGAAACATTCCAATTTCATATAGTTTAACTTAATGTTCTATAATAGCTACAAATAAAACTGAAGGAAAAAAAAATAAGAATAAAAATAATAAGAATACAAATAAAACAACTATATAGACATTTATAAAAAATGACAAACACACAACAAAATTAAAATAAAAAAATCAAAGCAGAACAAAATGTGTGTGTGTGTGTATGTGTGTGTGTGTGTGTGTGTGTGTGTGTGTGTATATATATATATATAATATTAGTGAAATTATAACTGACAATGGATACTAAAATAACACTAAAGAGAATGTAAATAGTTTATTTCTGTTATATTTTAAAAGTCAATCAACAATCAATCTGAGATTTTCTATTTTTTTATCCTTATTTTAATCTTAAAATAAATCATAAATACACAGACATATGTACAAGACAACGTGTAATATGAGTCTGTATGTTAAGCAGTTCAAGCTAGAAACTTCAACTGTAAGAGGAAATTTACTAGAGAGCTGTAATTATAGTCATTCACCAAATCAAGAATCTTTAAATGAGGAATAATTTAAATGAATGGAGATCCTGTGGAGTTATACCTCGGCTGTACAGTGATCTTAATGTATTATATTATTGCACTTATACCACGGTTACCAAATGGCAAGACATTTTTCAGGATTATTAAATGCTTTTGTTTAAGTCACACACTCAGTCAGCAAACTTCTTTAGAATCAGATCAAGCTGTTTTAGTTTCAAAGTAACGGCAGGCAGGCGGTGATTGAACACAGAAACAGAGTATCCCTCATTTCATTAAATACACAACAAAACAGTCATGCACTTCTAGAGGCGCTTCAGAATCAGCCATTTTCTCTCCTTTTATCATCACACTGCCACGAGACGAAGCTTGAAGGAGCCTCTCAGCAACTCGTCCGGTCCAGAGATACGTTCACTTTAAACTAAACAAACCCAGATCATCAGATCAACTCCAGACCAAGAGAAACACATCTGTCACCGAACCCCAAAACAAGCTTGAAACCAAACCAATCCCACAGAAATGAAAAATACAGACAGACTGAAAACACACAATAATCAGCAATCCGCTAAACTAAATCTATCTATCTATCTATCTATCTATCCATCCATCCATCCATCCATCCATCCATCCATCCATCCATCGTTTTTCTCAGTATTTCACTATCAGAACATGATTTGATCAGTAAGAGAGAGTTTTTCATATTCATCTTCATGTTGTGTTTATGTATTTGCTCACTTGTCTTACTGTATTACTGACTCACACTGCATGAAATTAAACATGTTTATAGTTGTCGTGGAGACGGCTGACTGGACTCGCTTGAATCATACAGATTTCTTGAGGGAGTGAAATGAATCACTGTCCAATTAGTGCTGACGATACTGAATTATATTTTTTAGAAAAACAATTCTCCAACTCCCTAAATCCAGCAAAGGTTTCGTTTCACTATCGTAACAGAAGGTGAGAAACGAAACGATGTCACTGGCTGTACACTGTGTGTGTTAGCTGGACGTGAGCACACCGTCTGCAGTTCCTCTGACATTAGCGGCTCGTCTGTATCGTGGGAAGGTTTAAAGGGTGATGTGTAATGATAGTGGATACTAATGCAGTTAAAGCACTGTGTGCTCCTCGCTCAGACGCAGTGACTGCTTTCAACAGCATCGAAACACAGCAGCGCTAACAGACAGACGCTAGCTTCAGATACACACTCCGAGAGACATGATAACACATCAGTCTCGTTCTATCTTCTGTTTGAAAGAGAGAGAGAGAAAGAAAGAAAGAAAGAAAGAAAGAAAGAAAGAAAGAAAGAAAGACAGGTTAGTATTAAAAAGGCATGTATCATTTCAAGCACACTGCAAACAAGTCACATATTCAGTCAGACTTTTTTGGTCAGTGTGTGTGACTGCATGTGTGTGTGTGTGTGTGTGTGTGTGTGTGTGTGTGTGTGTGTGTGTGTGTGACTGCATGTGTGAGTGTGTGTGTGTGTGTGTGTGTGTGTGTGTGTGTGTGTGTGTGTGTGACTGCATGTGTGAGTGTGTGTGTGTGTGTGTGTGCGTGTCTGTGTATGTGTGCAGTGTGTGTGTTTGTTTGTGTGTGTGCTTGCAGTGTGTTTGTTTGTGTGTGTGTGTGTGTGTGTGTGTGTGTGTGTGTGTGTGTCTGTGTATGTGTGCAGTGTGTGTGTTTGTTTGTGTGTGTGCTTGCAGTGTGTTTGTTTGTGTGTGTGTGTGTGTGTGTGTGTGTGTGTGTGTGTGTGTGTGTGTGTGTGTGTGTGTGTATTGACATGTTTTATAAGCGAGAGTGATGTTTTCCCAGAAACAGCTCCATCAAGCTGAAGAGGAAGAGTTAAACAGACAGAGATGGAAAGGAAGATGAGAGAAAGTCAGAGATGTGAGAACCTGAGCATGATTTTAATTGTGTTCTTCTCTAACCATCTGCTGTGCTCCGGAGGCCGCTGGCAGACGTTTGTTATTTATGTGAAAAAAGTGCTTATTAAGGCACACATTTCTATACAAAACACACACACCCCTCCCAATCAGGCATATTCACACACACACACACACACACACACACACACACACACACACACACACACACACACACACACAGCATATAGGAATATCTTACGTCTTAAAGGGATAATTCATCCACAATTAAAACTTCTTAAACATTTTTACTCAAACTCATGTCCTTCCTGACCCTGCAAAAAAAGTAATTTCTCAACAATATTGTACAAGTTTTTTTTTTTTTTTTTTTTTTACATTCAACTATGGGGACACAGAAGCAAAAAAAAAATTAAAATAAAAAGTAAATAATAATAATAATAATAATAATAAATAAAAAAAAAAAAAAATCACTCAAATGATCTCAAATATCCTTCTTGCTTTTGCACATTTAAATTACACTTGCCACAATATCATAATTTTTGCACTGATATGGTATCTGCATTCAGTCCAGTTTATTAGTGCTGGTTGGACGCTAGGGTGGTGCTAGGCAGTTTAATTCTTTAAATTCTAATTCAATGTATTTATTTTTAAATTCTATTTTTTATTTATTCATTACTTTGTTTGTTTATTTTAATTAATTAAGAAATTAATACATTAAATTTACATGGGTGTCAGAGAAAATTATTTTAATTATTTTTATATTATATATATTATATATATTATATTAATCATTTTATATTTACATTTATCTTAACAACTGTATATATTAAAATTAACCTGAAAATGAAAAATAAAATAAATTATTATGTTTTAGTGTAATGTAATAACAGTAAATTATGCATAATTACATGCCAACTAACCCTAAACAAAACCCTATAATAAATGCATGTAGTTAACTAATATTACTCAGCACTTAAATGTGTAAATACACTGTATTAAGGAATCCTCAAAATAAAGTTTTACTGTGACCAATTTGTGCAAATATCCAGGTAAATCTGAAGATTGCAGCTGTGTCTGTGCTTCACATGAAAAGTGTGTAACTGTAAACAGCAGGAACAGTGATTGCTGGCAGAGGAAAGAGGGGAAAAGCATAGGAGTCGTTTACGTCTTGCTGATGTTTTTTCCGCTGCCCGCTGAGCCCAGCGAGGAAGTGACACCACAGTGATGGCAGGAAGTGAGGCCGGTTGGCCGCCCGCAGCTGGGTCTCCATGACAACCAGACTTTTTCCAGTTTAAGTGAATAAGCAGAGTGGCGCGTGACGGGAGGAAATCCGCCTCCTCTTCCTTCACCGCATCTGCAGCGCTCATTTGCCGTGTTTGACCTCTGACCTCTGGAGTTACGCATCTGTCCTGCATGCGTGCTTTCAGCAGAGAGTGAATGCATTCATTTCGGCCTACGGTCTGGCCTGACGTCGATACAGAGCGCTGGAATGCATCACTACGACACACACACACACACACTGAAACAGACTGGACTCAACACACACACAGAGCGAGGATCTGAGTGTTCGGATCATGACTCAGGATTTCTGAATACTAACAGTATGAAACAAACGCCTTGCATAGATGCAGTGCTTTGATAAAAAGCCCTGTGGTTTCAGCCATGTGGAAAACACAGAGAGAATCACAGAATCCGTATAATCTCTATATAATTACTGTATCATTCTGGATGGATAAGTGAAAAGCAGGGCTGTACTCTTAATCAAATATGGACTAGTGTCTGTGAATATTGTAGCTCATAGAGACTGTTATGTAAATCTGAAGTCTGTGTGTGTGTGTGTGTGTGTGTGTGTGTGTGTGTGTGTGTGTGTGTGTGTGTGTGTGTGTGTGTGTGTGTGTGTGTGTGTGTGTGAACATATTTTGGTTGCTCATCGTCTAATGGAGCGTTTAACTTGATGCTGACAGGAAGTGACACATTGACCTTTTCCGAGTTTGAATGAAAAAGCTTGTGTTTATTGCATCTGCGTGTGTGTGTGTGTTGGTGTGTGTGTGTGTGTGTGTGTGTGTGTGTGTGTGTCTGTGTGTGTGTGCACATCTGTGCATGTATGTGTGTGTTACTGGAGAAGACAAGCAAAAATAAAAGCAAGTAGGATTTGCATGAGAGCATTTTTTAATTATCTGATAGTTGTGTGTGCATTCATTTATATATCTATAAGTGTGTGTGTGTGTGTGTGTGTGTGTGTGTGTGTGTGTGTGTGCATTCACTACATCGCAGATCTCCTAAATTCCGATCAGTCACTATGTTACCATGGTCACTGGGTTGCTATGGTCGCCTTCTAACTCCATTCTGGCTTCATCCACAAACCAGTTTCATTATTCTACATCAAGAGCTCTTTATGTGAAAACAGCACATGACAAAAACAACTTCAGCAGGATTCAGTTACACAGGGCATCATTTCTGCCCTCAGACACTGCATAAATGGAGGGTATGAAAAAAGAGAAAAAATAAAATAAAATAGTAAAACTCACAAATAATTATGAAGAAGCTGCAAGTCACATAGTGAATTAAATGTGCATTTTTCTTAAGTTAGTATTTTCTTGCAAAACATACTCCAATAATCTTTATATACATTTTAAAAATATATATATTTTACAGTGCTTTTATAAAAAAAAAAAAAAAAAAAAAAACCTTGCTTTGAGCAATCATCTGCTCGAGGTGGGATTGTAAATTTGTATTTGTATACATTTTATTTATATGTATAATTCCTGTCAGATGAGTGTTTTATGCAAACAGTGCTGGAAGCTTATGTTTGTGATATAAATACTAGTCCAGATGAGCTTCAGTGCTGTTTCTGCAGTGTTGCACGTTATCTGTATCTGAACTGCTTTTGTTCTGCATTCATTTAAAATTCTGATTATAAATCAGTGGATTGATCCAGAATCGTGTAAGAAAGAATGCATTTGTGCACTTTCCCCTTAAAACTCTCTTGTAAAAAATGGCATGCTGCGCACAAACACTAGAGGTGCGTTATCAGTGGTTCTCAGAGCCTCTGAAGATCTGATGTTATCGTGGGAAAAAACGTGCAACTCTTTTTGGATTTTGCACCATGCAAATACAACCAATATGCTTCCTAATTAAACACTGCTGACTTATATTAATGTTCAAAAGTTTGAGGTCAGTAAGACTTTTAAATGTTTTGAAAGAAGTCTCTTCTGCTCACCAAGGCTGCATTTATTAGAACAAAAATACAGTAAAAAGTGTAAAAACAGTGACATGTTATTATAATTTAAAATAGCTGTTTTCTATATGAATATCTGTTAAACTGTAATTGATTTCTGTGAATCAAAGCTGAATTTTCAGAATCATTACTTCAGTCTTCAGTGTCACATGATCTTCAGAAATAATTCTAATATGCCAATTTGATGCTCAAGAAACATTTGAGATTATTATCAATGTTGAAAACAGTCGTGCTGCCAAATATTTTTTTTTTTTGAAAGTGTGATATATTTTCCAGAGCTCTTAAGAACAGTTCAGTTTAAAAGAACAGCATTTATTTGAATTATATATATTTTTTGTTAGATTATTTATATCTTTACTGTCACTTTTGATCAATTGAATGCATCCTTGATGAATAAAAGTTTAGATTTCTTGCTTACTAATTTTAATAAACATAATATTATGATTTGGGCACTCTCCTCTGAAACTGTACATGTGAGAATCCTGGCTTTTTTTTTCCCTGAAGAGAAACATCTGAAAAACAGAGACGCCATTTGCTCTCCATTCCATTCAAGCGATTGTGAAATGAAAGCGCTCTGATTGGTGGAGCGTCTCTCTCGCACCATGAGCCTGAGTTCACATGTTCACAGGGGGTGGGGGGGGGGTAACACTCCTGCCTGTTGCTAGGTTACAGTCTCCAGGCTGAAAGGCAATCGTTGTTATGGTGACATCAGCCATGTGGAGGGTGAATGAAGTTTGGATGGTGGCACACACACACACACACACACACACACACACACACTCACGGCTCTCTGTCCTTGAGGAACATCATCACAGGCTGAAGGTGCAGTCGCCATGAAGATACGTGACAGGCCGCTGCAAACAACATGATCGAGACTGTGGGAATGTGTGAGATGAGTGAAAGCGTGTGTGTGTGTGTGGATTGGGGCCATGTGGAGGGGGGAGGGGTGTTAAAAGTTTAGTCACGGGAAGAGGAGACAAAACACACACACACACTGTGAAAATGTGATGGAACTGGGCAGACATACATGGGATCCTTACACTTGGTGCATAGACGTCCTCTGTTTTACACACACACACACACACACACACACACTAAAGAACAGCAGACAAAAGCAGGCTGTGTGTGTGTGTTTGTGTGGCAGTGACAGGCTGATCTAAGAGGACATTCAGTAAGTGTATGTCAGACAAAAGACAAACAAATTTTAAATCAAATTTTAAAACAAATGTTTTTTTTTTTGTTTTTGTTTTTTTTTCATAATAACCTAGATAAATGAGGTAGACTAATTTCCAGATCTGGACAAGACTGGCTGAGAGCCATCACAAACTACAAGACACCAACCCCCTGCACTGAGGCGAATCAACAACTTGCTAACGACCTGAATGAGTTTTATTGTAGATGTGAAACCCCCAACACCCATTCTGACCATCTCCCTACACAACCGTTAACACCTCCTGCAATACCCCTCTCCCCCACTCCTGCACTTCAAATCAGTGAGGATGATGTGCGCCAGGTCTTCAGGAAGAGCAAAAGAAGAAAATCACCAGGCCCAGATGGTGTTACACCAGCCTGTCTGAGAACCTGTGCTGACCAGCTGGCCCCCATCTTCACACAGATCTTCAACAGATCTCTGGAGTTGTGTGAAGTGCCGTCCTGCTTCAAACGCTCCACCATCATCCCCGTTCCAAAGAAACCCAAGATAACAGGACCTAACGACTACAGACCTGTGGCTCTAACGTCTGTCATCATGAAGTCGTTTGAAAAACTGGTTCTGGCTTATCTGAAGGACATCAATGGACCCTTACTGGACCCCCTGCAGTTTGCTTACCGAGCAAACAGGTCCGTGGATGATGCAATCAACATGGGATTGTACTTCATCCTGCATCATCTGGACAAAACAGGGACTTATGTGAGGATCCTGTTTGTGGACTTCAGTTCGGCTTTCAACACCATCATCCTAACAGCCCTCCAGACCAAACTGACCCAGCTCTCTGTTCCTAGCTCTATCTGTCAGTGGATCACCAGCTTTCTGACAGATAGGCAACAGCTAGTGAGACTGGGGAAATTCATGTCCAACAGCTGCTCCACCAACACTGGTGCCCCTCAGGGATGTGTTCTCTCCCCACTGCTCTTCTCCCTCTACACCAACGACTGCACCTCCAAAGACCCCTCTGTCAAGCTCCTCAAGTTTGCAGATGACACTACAGTCATCGGTCTCATCCAGGACGGTGTTGAGTCTGCTTACAGACAAGAGGTTGAGCAGCTGGCTGTCTGGTGCAGTCTTAACAACCTGGAGCTGAACACACTCAAAACAGTGGAGATGATTGTGGAATTCAGGAGAAATCCCCCTGAACTCCCACCACTCACCATCATAAACAGCTGCTCCCCTGCCCACCCTTCAAGAACTGTATACATCCAGAGTGAGTAAAAGGGCTCAGAAAATCACTCTGTATCCCTCAAATCCAAGTTACCCACTTTTTGAACTTTTGCCATCTGGCCGGCGCTTCAGAGCCGCAAATACCAAGACAGTCAGGCACAAGAACAGTTTCTTCCCCCAGGCAATCTATCTCATGAACAGTTAAATGTTCCCCACTTATGCAAAAAAAAGTGCAATATCCCTATATCTATTTGTTACCCTTACATCCAAGTACATCCCTGCATCTCAGTCTATTCTATACCATTATCATCTATAGCACAACTGTTCATACAGGTTATTTTCCAATTTATTTTACAATATTTGTCCTTTTTTCACTGTGTACTAGAAGCTTATGTCACTAAAACAAATTCCTTGTATGCACAAGCATACTTGGCAATAAAGCTCTTTCTGATTCTGACACACGGACAAGTGTGACATCATACACCTCTGTAAATACATACAATCTAAATTCACGTCTCGTATACTTCAATGCACTTTGAATGGAACATAAACATTCACTTTAAACTGGAATCATGGCAGAATATCCTGAGATGTTTACTTCGCAGGGCACCTGTGTTCGAATAGAACAGACATCTGAAACGATAAGATAATCATACAAAATGTGCAGAGCAGGGGCGTGAGGACTGGAATTGAGAACCGCTGTGACAAACAAAAATATACTTTAATATCATTTCTATTGAAAATTGTGTGACAAGTATTTATAATCATTTGCAATTTCACATTAATCATGATTGTGTTGCAATTTAGAACATTTAAAATGCAGTAACTTGAATGAATGACACACTAGAGTTAAAATGATAATCAAGTTCTTTACATGTTAGTCAACACATCAAAATAAATGTACAAATTTATAAACATTAAATAAACAAACTGATTTAAAAAGTACTTTAAAGTCAAACTTTTAATTTGATATCATTACAAAATGCACTTTTAAAAAAAGTCTACTTAAGTGTATTACAAAGTGTCACTCTTTAAGTCACTCAAGTGGCCTTTTATTTCATTAGTACATATATATATATATATATATATATATATATATATATATATATATATATATATATACAGTATCCCCATAAATTAGAATGTCATGGAAAAGATCATTTATTTCAGTAATTTAACTCAAATTGTGAAACTCGTGTATTAAATTCAGTGCACAGAGACTGAAGTAGTTTAAGTCTTTGGCTCTTTTAATTGTGATGATTTTGGCTCACAATTAACAAAAAAACACCAATTCACTATCTCAACAAATTAGAATATGGTGACATGTCAATCAGCTAATCAACTCAAAACACCTGCAAAGTTTTCATAAGCCTTCAAAATGCTCTCTCAGTTTGGTTCACTAGGCTACACAATCATGGGGAAGACTGCTGATCTGACAGCTGTCCAGAAGACAACCATTGACACCCTTCACAAGGAGGTTAAGCCACAAACATTCATTGTCAAAGAAGCTGGCTGTTCACAGAGTGCTGTATCTAAGCATGCTAACAGAAAGTTGAGTGGAAGGAAAAAGTGTGGAAGAAAAAGATGCACAACCAACTGAGAGAACCACAGCCTTATGAGGACTGTCAAGCAAATCGATTCAAGAATTTGAGTGAATTTCACAAGGAATGGACTGAGGCTGGGGTCAAGGCATCGAGAGCCACCACACACAGACATGTCAAAGAATTTGGCTACAGTTGTCGTATTCCTCTTGTTAAGCCACAGACCTGGGCTAAGGAGAAGAAGAACTAGACTGTTGCCCAGTAGTCCAAAGTCCTCTTTTCAGATGAGCGCAAGTTTTGTATTTCATTTGGAAACCAAGGTCCTAGAGTCTGGAGGAAGGGTGGAGAAGCTCATAGCCCAAGTTGCTTGAAGTCCAGTGTTAAGTTTCCACAGTCTGTGATGATTTGGGGTGCAATGTCATCTGCTGGTGTTGGTCCATTGTGTTTTTTGAAAACCAAAGTCACTGCACCCGTTTACCAAGACACTGATTTCATTTTTCAGCATGATTTGGCACCTGCCCACACTGCCAAAAGCACCAAAAGTTGGTTAAATGACCATGGTGCTGGTGTGCTTGACTGACCAGCAATCTCACCAGACCTGAACCCCAGAGAGAATCTATGGAGTATTGTCAAGAGGAAAAGGAGAAACAAGAGACCAAAAAATGCAGATGAGCTGAAGGCCACTGTAAAAGAAACCTGGGCTTCCATACCACCTCAGCAGTGGCACAAACTGATCACCTCCATGCCACGCCCAATTGAGGCAGTAATTAAAGCAAAAGGAGCCCCTACCAAGTATTGAGTACATATACAGTAAATGAACATACTTTCCAGAAGGCCAACAATTCACTAAAAAGTAGGGCTGTGCAATTAATCAAAAAAAAAAAAAACGGTTTGATTTCGATTTTGGCCTCCAACGATTATGAAAATCCAATAATCGAGATAAAACAATTATTGTGCCCCATTCCGCCCCCTTTTGCAGCGCAGCACTTTCGTTCCTCCATAAAAGCCCACTTTCCTGTGCAAATCAGTAAAATCATGTAACGTGTTATTTGCAAAATGGGACGTGCTTGAATTATCGAAGTATATTTATTCATGTTTTTAAAAGCGTGAAAGAGAACTTGCGCTGCTCCTCAGGGAGATATGTGCTCAGAGACAGAACAGAACACAGACATGTAAAGTCATCTTTTAGCTCAAGGTGCGCGCCTAATCGGTCAAGTACATGCAAAAATGTGTCAAAATGCTGCGCTTGGTGATTATTCATGTATATCTTCGTCGGTCATGTAATAAATGAATGTAAAGAGTTGAGAATGAAAATACGCGTGTAACAGTAATTTGGATCTGTGCGGCTCTTAAAGTGACAGCGGGCTATATTTTATTTTACATTTGATTCATTTCTGCAGTAGGCTGTACCACGCTACATGAACCTTTTCATATAAACTGCAATAAATACAAAACTAAAGCCAAACTTAAACTGAAATGAGACATTAATAATAAATGGAATAGTAAATAAATGAAATAATCATACTGCTTGAGACTTGCATAAAAAACCATTAAAGCACAGTTTGTTTAATTTGTATCTTTTTATTCTATTGTATTTGTTCCTTTGCTTTTTTATTACTGACAGTTTAATTATTTTCAATCATTTTGAGGACTTTTTGTTTGTTTGAAATTCCGCTGGTCTCTATAATGTAGATGTCATAGCAAGTCAAGTCAAGTCTGCTCTATTGTCAATTCTTCCACATGTACAGTACATACATACAGAGAATCAAAATTGCGTTACTCTCAGATAACACTAACATACAGATAACACTAACACAGTAGAACATTAAATACAGATAATAAAATATAAAGTACAACTATACAACTATACAAATAGGTCATGTAAAAAGAAAGATAAGTAAAGCAGCACAATGCACATGGCAGATAGAGTGCAAACCAGTGAAGTAAACAGTGCTTGTAGCAACCTTATTTACAGGAAATACATAATTGATATGTATCATATCTTTAAATAAATCACTCATATAAAGTTTTGGTCATATGGCCCCCTCATAATCATGTTAAATAATCGTGATTACAATATTGACCAAAATAATCGTTATTATGATTTTTGCCATAATCGAGCAGCCCTACTAAAAAGAGTTTACTTCTTATGAAGTATTCTAATTTGTTGAGATGGTGGATTAGTGGGTTTTTGTTAAATGTGAGCCAAAATCATCACAATTAAAAGAAGCAAAGACTTAAACTACTTCAGTCTGTGTGCAATGAATTTATTTAATACACGAGTTTAATACACAATTAAGCACTCTTAATTTACAGAGCAAAAGATACACCCCGGTGAACAATTAACTTGTCCTGGTGAGTTTTGTATAAGCAAACATCAGTCACATTGCCTTGAGAAAGACCTCGTTCAGATCACAGTCATCTCCAGCGTAATGTCAGGTTCTGTTCTCATTCAGAGCTGATGACTCACTGAACAGATGTCTTCATGCTTTCCAGAAATCTAAACTGTGGCATCTGGGTTTTTAAGGAAAGCTGAATTAAATAAACTTACCGTAATATCCCTAGCTGTGGCTGTTTTATGAATGTCATTACCGATGTTTTGTGATATTTTGTGAAGTATAAATGGTTTGAATTCATCAAGCCATTTCTGCCCATGTGACACAGAGAGAAAAACGGCATATTCGAGAAGAAAGCTTTTACTTCATTAACTCTGAAAATATCACAGGGCCTCAGGGAGAGCAAGACAGACGCTCACACTCGGTGTGTGTCTGAGTGTGTGTGTGTGCAGGAGAGAGAAAGATATCAAAAGACAAAGAAAGAAACGAGAACGAGTGAAGGTGTGAGTGCTGGTGAGAGTGAAGATCTCATCGCATCTGTCTCGTTCATCCCTCTACCTGCCTTCTGTATGTGGGTTAGAAAGAGAATGAAAAACAACACATTTACATCTCAGTGGAGACAGTGAACAGATCATCTCATACAGGCACGTCAACAAAACATCACTTTCACAGATGGAGTGATGGGCTAAAAAGGATCGACAAGAAGTCTAACAACTAACTAGTGTGGACAACTATGCAGTTCAATGTGTTTGTTTGTTAGTTTGTTTACAAGAAACACGCCAGATCAGTGTCTGAAAAAAATGGACCATGGCATCTTTAAAGGGATAGTTCACCCAAAAAGGAAAATTAGCCCATGATTTGCTCACCCTCGAAGCATCTTAGGTGTATTTGACTTTCTTATTTCAGATGAATCCAATCCGAGTTGTATTAAAAAAAAATGTCCTGGCATTTTCAAGCTTTATAATGGCAGTGAATGGAAGGTCGAGATTTTGAAGCAAAATAAAGTGCATCCATCCATCATAAAAAGTGCTCCACACGGCTAATAAAGGCCTGAATCGATGTGTTTGTGTAAGAAAGGTGTACGACAGTCAGCGGAAGCTAGAGATTACGGCTTATAAAGTTTTTTTTTATGATGGATGGATGCACTTTATTTTGCTTCAAAATCTCGACCCTCCATTCACTGGACGTTTTTTAATATTACTCGGATTGGATTCATCTGAAAGAAGAAAGTCATATACACCTAGGATGGCTTGAGGGTGAGTAAATCGATATGTAATTTTCATTTTTGGGTGAACTATCCCTTTAACACATAGTTGTTCAAACAAACATTGTGAAAATGGAGTGTGCTTAATTGTACTGATTGTGCACTTGTAGTGTGCTTTAAATCTTAAAAGGCATAATATAATATAATGACATTTAAGTGATTTAAAGAGTGACACTTAAGTACTCTTGCACACTTTTAAAAAGTGCACTTTGTAATAATGCCAAATTAAAAGTGTTACTTTAAATTGCATTTCACATCATGATGTTTTAATAATCTGTTGTTTTGTGTTGACTGACATTCTAAAGCAAAAAGTACTTGATTGGCATTTTAGTTGTGTTTTAAATATTACATTTTGTTGGTTACGTTAATAAACAGAGGTAATATGTTTTAAATGTTCTGAACTGCACCTTCATCATTGCAAATATGTTATTGCAAATATATTTAAATACATGACATTCAAGTTTCAATAGAAATGGCATTAAAGTATAAAGTGTATTTTAGCTTATCATAAATGTGTGTCAGTACATTCAGCAGTACTTTAACTATATTTCAAGAATAAATAATTATGGAATTGCATTTACAGATGTACACAAGAGGGTCTAAAAAGAAAAAGTGTGATGAAAAACACTCTAAAACACATTTGTTGGATTGACAAGCTGACTAGTAAGTGAGATCTAGACGGTTTTATCAGGTACAGCGACACTTTTAAACACAGGTGTTAATGAGTGACACAAATACTCCAAAGACTGATGTGTTTCATTTAGAGTCTCTGATTTCAGGTTAAAATGGCCGATCGAGACTCACTGAGGTCAGAGGTCAAGCCACTGCAGTGTACATTGATTACAAAATACACTGGCTCTGTTTGGATATGAATACTAGCTTAGTATTTCATTCTAAATTGCCATAATTGTTGAAAGTTTAAAGGCAGATTTCCTCAGTCTTTTTCTCTGGTCTCTGCTGTTTCTCCAGTCTGGACCTTCTTCTTCTGCTTATCTCTCAATCTCTTTCTGTCTCTGTCCCACCTCCACGCTGGCAGCAGATATTTTGGAGACTGTTTCAGAGTTTTTACTGTTTTCTTACACACACACACACTCCCACACACACCCGCACACATACAGAAGTCAATTTTATGATTGATTTTTTTCCCCTCATTAGGATGCTGCTGCATGTCATCTGATGGTCCATATCGTATCTCCAGCCAATCACACCTACCCACGGCCCACAGAGTTACGCTCACACTCACAGCGAGAGTCGCTGCAGCACACACACACCGCAAACAGTGATGTAAGGCACTGGGAAAAAAATCTTCAAATCCATAATTGTGCCAAACCATGGCTGCACACAACATTTGCTTAGGCTTCATGAGACTTAAAGCAATATGACTAAGATATTAATTTAGTTTTAACAATACACTTAATTTGTTTAAAGGCATTTGATTCTTAAAGGCAAAGCTAAATTACTATTTAACTTAATATTGCATAAAGATATAAAGCATTGCACCACTGTCTAACGATCTTAGTGAAATGTAGATCATTTACATCTTTTGTGTTTTGGTTTTTCATTCCTGTGCAATAAATGTTACAACTAGTTAATAAAGTTTGTGAACAAACCTTGATGTTGGCTTGAAAAAGCCTAGTGTGAAATTTAAAATAGTTAAAAACGATGGATGGATGGATGGATGGACGGACGGACAGATATGTTTCTAGCATGTTTTAACGTCATCTATGTTTTTTTTTTATGCTGGTCAAATTGTGCTAGCATATTTTCTAGCATTTTTAACACATCACTAACATGTTACGAGCATGTTTTAGCACACTGCTAGCACATTTTTGCATGTTTTAGCACATCATTATATTTTTAGAATGCTTAAGCATGTCATTCACATGATTTAACACGTTATTTTGTGTTAGCACATCACTAGCATGTTGTTACCAATGTTTTAGTGCGTATTGCATGTATTAGTACATTTCTAGTATTGTTTAACACAGGGGTATCCAACCCTGCTCCTGGAGAGCTACTGTCCTGCAGATTTCAGCTCCAACCCCGATCAAACACACCTGAACCAGCTAATCAAGGTGTTCAGGGCTACTTGATAAGTACAGACAGGTGTGTTGGAGCAGAGTTGGAACTGAAGTCTGCTGGATGGTAGCTCTCCAGGAGCAAGGTTGGAGATCCCTGGTTTAACATCACTTACCAAAAAGTAGTATACTTCAAGTTTATTTTATTAAGTATACTTAAGTAAAGTTCAAGTATATTTAGACTTTTTGTAAGTATAAGTCAAGTATACTTAAATGTCATTTTAAGTATATTTCTGAGGAGTACATAAAGCCCATTTCTGAGAAGTACATAAAAAGTAAACTAAAAGCATACTTTCCTATTTTTAGTTTAAAAGAAGTATACTAATAGCACACTTGAATAAACTTATTTTTCGTAAGGGATGTCACTAGCATGTTGCAGTAATGTTTCATGTAGCATATTGCTAACATTTTAATACACTGCTATCTTGATTTAACATGATGTTATGTCTCTACCACATTTTAACATGCCACTAGCATGTTTTAGCACATTGCTAGCATGATTTAACATGTTTTAACACACCACCAGCATGTTTCTAGCATGTATCTACCGCATTTTAGCAAGCTGCTAGCATGTATTAACATGTTTTTTTGTTGTTGTTTTTTTATGTTTAAGTATGTTGTTACTAGCATGATTTAACAGTTTATCATATTTTAGCACACCACTAGCATGTTTATAGCACATTTTAAAGTAGCATGTCGCTAACATATTTCAACGAATTTGGTAGTTTTAACTTCAAAGCTCTAAGTGAAGTTTGATTGGATTTTTTTTTTTGTCTCAGAACAATAATATTATTATTAATAATGATAATACATTTTTAATTACAGAACAGTACATCTCAAGCCAACAGAATAAATCATAACATGCATGATGCATCCCCAACTGTTTATGTTTTTGAGCGTAATCGTGCCAGTGTGAAGTGTAAATCTGAATGAGTCCAGGCCAGATCCCGTAGAGGACACTACTGCGTGTCCTGATGGCTCTCTGTGACTCAGCTCCACACTGGGGAATTGTGGGTAATGTAGTTTGCGTGGGAGTGGTGTGCCGTTCAGTCAGATGGTTTGTAGGCTGATGGTTTCACACACCTCAGGGTTCATGCTGAGATATCAGAGGCTGAGATGTCCTGCTGCTTTATAGCTTAGACATCGCAGCAAGTGTGTGCCAGGGCAGAGACAGAGAGTCATTATGCATTAATCTACAAACACTTACAACACAAAATGACACAGCCAAACACATGCACACAATATGAATGTGTCATTCATAATGTCTGTGTGATTATTTTTGTCACTGTCCATCATTCAAATGCATTTTGTTTCTATTAAGAGAGTAAACGCATTCTGAATACTCTTGCAATCATTAATGATTTTTAACTGTTGCCCACAATTAGATTATTCTGGTAGGATTTATGATTATTTTGATGCATTTTTACATCCCTGGTTCCTACCTTTATGAGCTGCTATCACGGAATAATATGAGGAACCAACAGAAGGCGATATTTTTGGATCGGTACCTTCAGTCACAGTCAGAATCACTTAGATGATTTGTGTCTTCAGACTAAAGATCAATTAATCTGCACATCATCAGAACATGACATCACCGAGGTATAGGAAAGCCGTTGCCATGACAACCACAATCTGCTTCAGCCAAACACAGCAGCCGTGTAGTGAAAATGAAAGCTAACATTACCAGAGCATCAGGTCATTTGATCAAAGCATAAATGGCCAGTTCAGGAAAAAATAAAATAAAAATAAAAAAATAAATAATGTCGACCACAAAATAAGATTTTCATACTATATATATATATATATATATATGTATGTGTGTGTGTTTTATTTTCTGTTTTTGTTTCAATTCTAAAGCTTTATTTATTTGTTTATTTCTAATTAAATGTGTGTGTGTGTGTGTGTGTGTGTGTGTGTGTGTGTGTATGTGTATATATATATATATATATATATATATATATATATATATATATATTTATTTATTTAATAACTATTCATTTGTATTTCAGTTTTCATGGGGGGAAAGAAAATGTGCTATTATTTCAACAATTTTTTATTTTATTTTATTTTATTTTATTTTATTTTATTTTATTTTATTTTATTTTATTTTAACAATAATAGTCCTTTAAAAATAACCAGTATCTAATCAGTTTGGGAGAGAATTAGCTGAATCTGACGTCAGAGTGATTTTAAAAGGTTTTGCGACCGAAAAAAAAAAAAAAAAATAAATAAATTCAGTAGCAGAACCGGCAAAGAAAAACACCAGAAAACTCTATTCCATAAAACAATAGAAATATCAGTGTGCCATATTTTATGAACAAACAAATGAAAGATCACTTAATGGTATTCTGTAAACAAATTGATGGAAAAATCAATTCAGTATTCTGTAAATGATCAATGGAAAGATTGTGCTGTAAACAAATCAACAGAACAGAATCAGCTCACTCTCTTCTCTAAGCTGATAAATAGACGCTTATATATTTATTTGTTTCCAAATAAAACAGTGGGCGGTGCATCATGTTGCCTTTACTTAATAACTCCCACTGCAACACCCACCATCGCTCAAACACACACACACACACACACACACACGGCGCTTTGGTCCTTGGCAGATGCTCTCAGCAACACCACAATTTGAGAGCAGAAGTCTAAAGTGAATCAGGTCTTATCAAATCCAATTATTCCCAGCGAGACATTTCATTTGGCTGAAGATGGAGTGAATTATGAGAGGTGCTATGTGTGTGTATGTGTGTGTGTGTGTGTGTGTGTGTACCTGTGAGCGTCTCAGTGTGTGTGTGTGTGAGAGAGAGAAACAGCAGTGGGCAGATTGCTTGGCCACTCAGCAGCTGTTAGTCCACAGAGTTTTTGTTTATAATCCTTTGATCCGTTTGCATCAAAGCAACTTCCTAAATAATATTCTGAATTAACATATTCCATATGTTAGCAAAACACACACCAGGTTAAAAGCCATGTTCAGATGGGTTTAGATCTCAGGACACAAGTCTGAAAATGATTGTTACTGCAGACGTCTGTAATGTTTATAGTTTTCACAGTTGTTTTCCAGACCCTTCACTCTCTCTCTCTCCCTTCCAACCTCAGCTGAATCTGCTCAGACCATTACAACCTTCAAGAAACTACTTCTGCACAATATAAATGCTGTTAAAACAACACTTTTCTTGTCCTTCTCTTCTACTTTTCTGTATTTTTACTTTTGCTCTAGCTTCTGTACTTCTCTAGCTGCTCTGAACGACTCGTGATGTTTCTCTTTCACTAACAGCATCTAAATGGCTGAATTATATTGCCGGTATTGTATTTAGCTGCGCTATATTATGCAGGAAATTTTAAACATGACAAAATTGGATAATTAGGAGGCACATTACATGAATTACATAAACCAACCAGAAAAGGCCACAATTATTTCTTTCTCTTCAATGCAACAAATGTCACGCACAAGCTTAATAATAATGTGCCATTCATTTGAAATCTTTTATTTAGCATAATAGCTCTAATAGTGTGTTCCTGTGGCTCAGTGGTAGAGCATTGCATTAGCAGCACAAAAGGTCATGGGTTCAATTCCCAAGGAACACATACTGGTAAAAAAAAAACAAAAAAAACAAATGTATAGCCTGAATGCACTGTATGTCGCCTCTGCTAAATGCCTAAATGTAAAATAAAATGCATTGGGCAATGTTGTGTTGATAACAACTACATGTTTCATCTTTTATATAAACAGTGCTCTGAGTGACCACACAAAATATACAGAGAAAATATATGCAACAGTCCCTCTGAGAAGTTATGAAGTGCATATTTTCATTTTCCACTGTGCATTTGAGACTGACAGAGATATATGGCATTTTCTGACCCTTCCTGTTTAGAAATGAAAGTAATCATTTCAGAGCACTCATGCTCAATGATTTGTGTGTCTGATGAAGAGCTAACCAAACACCTCCCATATTAAACTAATCCCATCCAAACAGGCACGACACTATGAAGAGCGACTGAAAGAAAGCTTGTTCTTAACCAGTCAGTTTAAAACAAAAGCATCTACAGACCAGATGTGCTGAGAACCTTAGTCTGTTCTAAATAAAACCGAATAGAGGACAGATTCAGCTCGACCTTGTGAGTGAGACCGGAGCGGATGTAAAAATTGCACGGTCATTATATCACTCAGGAGATGACTGAACAGCACGAGTAAGATTTACTGTACCAGAGAGGGCCAAACACACACACACACCAAACCTGAAACCCCAAATGGACCTTATGTAACAGAGACTCGCATGGCACTAGAACACTCCTCATCAAACGCTTCTGTTTCCGTCCCATGACATACAGCGTTACTCCAACATGTCCAGAGATAGGCCACCAAACCTTACAGGGACAAAAGCAGCAATGACAGCCTTTTTAAAAAGTCCAGCGTAATAGTCTGGATAGTGAGGTGAAGACCAGACGAGAGCGAACGCCTCAGGCGCTCCTGACAGATATCAAGGAAAAGCAGCAAACACCCAGAGACAGCAGTGAAGATTATAAATGTTACATGAATTTCAAAAACAGGCTGTCGCTGCATATGAAGAAACACCCGTGCTTTAGATCAATGCTTC
This sequence comes from allo-octoploid hybrid of Carassius auratus x Cyprinus carpio, assembly GCA_024542945.1. Taxonomy (NCBI): domain Eukaryota; kingdom Metazoa; phylum Chordata; class Actinopteri; order Cypriniformes; species allo-octoploid hybrid of Carassius auratus x Cyprinus carpio. The sequence goes on along the minus strand of CM045012.1, from coordinate 39,233,604 downwards.
TCAGTTGTTCATTGCACAAGAAAAAAACTGTCTAATTTGGTTAGATTTTACCAAAGAGATGAATGTGCATCAAAAATCATAAAAAGTGTAAAGTGCAAGATTTTAAATCTTGATAAGGATCGTGCTGTCTTAAGACTGCATGGGTAGTTGGATTGTACTATTTGCATTTACAATATTGCATATTGCAGACCAATCAGTTGAGAGCCACTGCTTTAGATGATCTGCCATTTTTATGTTTTGCTTGTAATTTGATTCTTTGAGGCTTTTGTGGGCAAAGAGAGACCGAAGTCCATCAGGACCGGAAGAAAACAGTATAGCTGAGGGTTCGGCTTGTTAACGGTCTAAAGTTTCTGTTAAACACAGTTTCCAGCACCATTCTTGGCCAGCGAACAATGCCAGCCTGAAACACTCTCTACACACAAGGACACTGAGGGAGATGTGTTTCTGCTGAGCTGCGTCCGTCCCTTACCACAGGAAAAACACAAATCAATACATGAGATAGGAGAGCAGAAACCATTCGCCAGGTGCACACACACACACACACACACACCTGTGTGACTGCCAGAGTCTGCATCTGCTCATTCTACTTGCACGATTGGATCTGGTTTGACTTTGTTCAGGCAAGATGTAAAAAAACAAAAAGAACGAAAGAAAACCGGGCTGTGAGAGGAAGAGGGAAGCACTACAGTCCAACAGGAAGAGGGTTTGTGTGTGAGGTTGCATTCATTGGTGAAAAAAAAGGGTTGTGTAGAGGAATTTCATGCATTGCCAACATTTTGTATCACTTTGCTTACATTATGTAACTCCTATGGTTGAATTAACACAAAAAGAATGCAGGGAAAACGAGCCCTTACCAAAACACCCTGCACACTTTTAGTTAAAAATCAGAAACTGGGACTCCAGCAGTCATCATTCTACAAAGTGGCTAAACAAAAATTAAACATCGGTGGTTATGTGACGTAAAACAATACGAAAGGCATTCAGACTCTGTCCCGGCGTGGTTGCGAAGCAAATATAATTACAGAATTATTTTAACACGGCGCACATTCCGCTGAACAATCAGCCGAACCCCGGACTGATGGACCGCTCTTCACGCGGCGAGAAAAACTGAAGCGAAACCAAAACCGCAGACAGACAGACATAAGATAGATAGATAGATAGATAGATAGATAGATAGATAGATAGATAGATAGATCTTATAAAACTGCTGTGGCAGTGCTATTGAACAGGGTATTAGATGGTAATACCATTAAGGAGCAGAGTTCTCGTGTTTAGATGAGTGACTTACTCCAGGCGCCCAGTGATCCAGCGATGATGATGATGAAGATGATGATGATGCTCCCGGTGTGGTGGTGGATGAGACCCGCTGTGCGCTTTGGCCACGCAAATACAAAGTCCAGTTCACCACAAACACAGTTCGGTCAAAACATCAGCGTCAAAGCGTCAAAGAGTGTCGATGAAGTCAGTGCGGTGATGAGACGCGTCCGTTCACTGGCTCGTGCTCGCGCGGCTCTCAGCGTCTCGCCGGCTTGAGGATGGAAACGCCTTTTCCTCCCAATAACCCCCTCCTCTCTCTCTCTCTCTCTCTCTCCCTCTCTCTCTCTCTCTCTCTCTCTCTCTCTCTCTCTCTCTCTCTCAGTCACACGCTCTCTGAATCTGCAGCCTCACACACACACACACACACACACACATTTTTCGGGCCTGATGTCACTTTGCTATCCGGTCAGATAATCCCTCCTCCTTTTATTCCACACAATCCCACATCCTCATCCTCTCTCTCGCTTTCTCTCGCCGCGTTAAATCACCCTCCCGCTGACTGACCAGACGCCAGTTTAAAAGACAAATCATTATAATATGACAAGTATTTGTCAACTAATGTCTATATGGGGAGGCTGCAGACCTGGAGCCGGTAGATATAGGCCCCAAGCAGTTTTACGCCCCAAGCAGTTTTACGCCCCTGTTGTTCCTCATGCGTCCAGTAGGGGGAGGCTGTATATTAGTATATGAGCCTAGTCATCAAAACAGCAGACCATATCTGTATGATAGCGGCAGACATTTTTTGAAGCGATACGAAATGAGGTATGTAAATAAGTTATTGTTGTTGATTGTATTGTAATGATGCAACATTTATTATTTATAAACGATTGATGCGATATCAATTCAAAAGATGGGTCAATAATTTATTTCGAGAGGCAAAAGTACTTGATTGAGCCAGTCTGTCTGACTCAAACTTAGCTAACCACGTGTAGGTTAAGCTGGCCCTAGTCTTCTCTTTACCCGCTCTGTCTCACTCACTTTTAAAATTAATTACATTTTTATTTTTATCTTGTTGTCTGTCTTTAGCTTGCGTGACATGGCTTCTTCTGGTAAGACCCTGTTTACTCCTTGCATTTAAACATACTCCACATGGTTTCTGGAGCACATTAGAGTGGATAATCACAAATGTGTGATTTCTTTTTTTTTTTTTTTTTGACAGTCTATGATGTGAACACACAAAATACACATTTATAGGCATGTATGTATGCAAATCTCTAAGTCTCTGCACAAGTTGAACTGCACACTCACTCAAGTATTTTGTCAAATAATACAAACATATGTCATGCATGATAAAACCTACATTAAAAACTTTGGTCTCATATGGTTTAAATGTAGATTTTGATTTGAGTTGTTTCTTATAAATGAAATGATCTAATTCTCTAATGTATATCTTAATATACAGTTTTCTTAAAATAGCTTACTTATCTGGACAAATGTATGTGCATTTAATGTGTGTTTTATCATACTCTGTCTTTAGTTCTTTAACTTGTATCTCATAAAGGTGTGTGTTTGCTTTAGCTACTTAAGAAAATTAAAATCTCTCTTTCTAAACAAGTATAAACTAAAAACACCCATCTCATTGTTTTTAATGTCAAATAGTTTATCCATAATGTTAGACCATTGCGCTAAAAATAATAGTTTTGTGCTTAATATAGAAAAGGCACTTTTGATTTTGTTGTAAAAAAACAAAAACAACAACAACAAAAAACTAAACATGCAAAATGATGCTTGGCTTATTTGGGCAGTGATAAATCTCAATTCTTTCTCTGGTAGTCCATCATCTGTGCTCTTGCTGTTGTGGAACATGTGTCCATCATGGAGGCTGAGGAGAAATTCCTGCGAGGACCTGTCATTGACGCAAGGTACTGTAAGGATCCTATAAAGGAAATATTTATAATTAACCATTGTTTCTACCACTATGCAACTTTTGCTTTATTTATTTTTATCAGTGAGCGGGAGCACTTTGACAGCAGGATAAAAAAACAATTAAAGAAGAGTGGCAAGCCATAGGAGAGTCTACAGGAGTCATGCAGAATCTACAGGAAGAAATAAGTCATGGTGTTAATAAATATTTTTGTGAACAACAATATTGTCTCTTTCTTTTAAATGACCCTTGGAATTTTAGAAAAGGGTTACATTGTGTTTGTCTTCATAAAATGCTATGTAGGACATGTTTTGTAGCTGTATGACGACCAATTGTGAATTGTACAGCAGATATTTCATTTAGGATGCAAATGATTACACAGTACTGTATGTCTAATGGCCTAAATATGGTTAATATCTAAATATAGCTTAATATAAATTCACAACATCATATATCAGTCAGTCTCCTGTATATAAAAACAGTTTATAAATAAATATAAATAATACATTTTACAGTAGGTCATAGGTCTGCAGCCTCCCCATATAGTGTTATTCGCCGTATTTCCTTCTCCCCCTACTGGACGCATGAGGAACAACAGGGGCGTAAAACTGCTTGGGGCGTAAAACTGCTTGGGGCCTATATCTACCGGCTCCAGGTCTGCAGCCTCCCCCTACTCACTAATGTAAAGAGAATTCCAGTGTTTACATTTGGGAGGAGAAAGGAATGCCATGCGCCCTGCAGTACTGCATCTGTCCACAGGGGGCAGCAAAGTTATTGGCAAACAATGTCAACAAAAGAGATCTATCTATCTATCTATCTATCTATCTATCTATCTATCTATCTATCTATCTATCTATCTATCTATCTATCTATCTAATGTCTGTCTGTCTGTCTGTCTGTCTATCCATTCATTCATCTCCTTTTTTATCGCAAAAAGAGAAGAGATTATGAAAGCTTGGCAGAGTTTAATAAGGAACGTGATTGCATGTCTTTATTAAAATAAAAAGCAGAGAGAGAGAGAGAGACTTTGGCCACTTAATCACAGTGCAGTGCATCAGGCAATTCCTGTTGTAATATTTGCATATTACATTTGATTTTTATGGAAATGTTATTGGCGCAGTGTAAATGCAAATTCCTGGCTGTGAGAGTGAAGTTCACTGGTATCAGTTTAGCATCAACACCAAGTTGGCTTTTAATTTGCTCTTTGAAAGGGATTTGTAAGCGCAGTGGAAGAGGATTTAGATGCAGTGCTGACGGTGGCAGTCCGCCATGCAGTCGTGACCCAGTTTGCTTTGACTCACTTCACACGCGTGCGGCTGCCATTGAGCGAAAAGCCAACTGGATTCTGGATGCACAGATGATATTTCTGTCTGATAGTCTGCTCCTCATATGCACAATAGTTGTCTTGTCATATGCTCGTCATGTGCTGACTTATCTGTTAATTAATTATCACAGCCATAGGTCATATATGCATGCACAGTTTGCTTCAGTCCAGCCTCAGGCTTGCCGTGAACATGCAAAAATACATGCAAGCGCAAAGACAAAACAGCATGTGCATGTAAATGAGAGCGAGACCCCGACATCCATAAATCTGACACACCAAAGCAGTGTATTTGTGAGCGTGTGCCTCAGGAAATGCTGTAATGGGGAAGTTCTCTCTCCCTGTCACAAGACCGACTCGTTCACAGAACAGAGAAGAAAAAGACTCACAGAAGAACTTCTAAAAAAATCCTGAGGAAACACAGCGACAAAGAGAAAGTTGAGAGGGAGAGAAGAGACGGGAGGCGAAAAACAAGAGTTGTTGGACTTTGTCGATTTGTTATGTTCTTTCCACAAATGCATCGCATTAAGAGCATTAAAAGCACAAAACACACTTCAATTAGATTTGCTTGTTATGTAACATAAAATAACCATAGAATGAAAAATAGCTCATTTAAAAATCTGTATTTCACCTTAATAATGAGGATTTTACTTTTCAGAGCTTTTGACTTTTTGAACAATTAAAATGTCATTACATATTGATATCCATTAATATTTGGATTTTTGTACTTTCATGTAATTATATTATGGTGTAATTACATTTCTTTATTTTTAAACAAAATTTTGTGTTGACTATATAAGCTAAACTTACTTTAAAGAGCTTTATTTATTTATTTTGTATCTGATTTAACCCATAAAAATAAGTTTTGTTGTGATGAATGAATGAGTTGTATCCACAATAATACAGAGTTAAAGCTTAACTAAATCTGTAACAATACTGTAACAATGTATAAAAATATCTTACATTTCTTTAAGAGTTATTCTTTGCCCTATTGGTGGAAAGTGTCATTCACAGACATCACACATGCTTGTGTGTCATCTGATGCTCTGGAAAGCTCTGTTCCGCTGGATTCATTCTGTGATATCGCTGAAAGGAACTGTCTGTGTGTGTGTGTGTGTGTGTGTGTGTGTGTGTGTGTGTGTGTGTGTGTGTGTGTGTGTGTGTGTGTGTGTGTGTGTGTGTTTGAATGGGGGTGAGTCAACAGAGAAACAAAGAAAATGCAGAGTCATTTTATACCGTATCTCTCTCGCTCTCTCGCTTCTCTGTGAAAGATTTTCAATAAACTACATCAATTGGAACTATGGTCGCAGAAGTGCTGAATTAGATTTGAGTTGAAAAAACTAAGCCACAATATGGGATTCAGCCATCCTAGATAGATATCTTTTACTTTAGCAAACAGACACAAGTACTTTTCTCTCTATAATGAATCCTCTGTGCACAGTGAAAAACACTGTTTTTTTGTATTACCAGAGTGAATTATAGCCACACAACTGAATGCACATTTATACCTTCATGATTTTGGTTGTAATACAAGAAATGTGTCAAGCATTTGCACAGTTCTCAGATTCATTCTTGATTTGCATGATGATGTAATCATGCCATTTTTTTCCACTAAATAAATATACAGGAATGCAGTTTTAATCTGAAAAAGCTATGTTGCATGTCTCTAGTACAGCTTACTGATGTTTCATCCCTCAAGTAATTGGCCAACCATAAAAAAAAAAATATATATATATATATATATATATATATATATATATATATATATATATATATATATATATATATATATATATATATATATATATATATATATATAATAAAATAAATAAAAACTTGTGAACAATGTCACCTGACTTGACATTCAAGGCCTTTCATTTTCTAACTGCAATCATTCCAACATGACTTGAAGGTGGCGTTATTCCCGGTATGCTTATCAGTGTTATTTGCCAGACTGTGGTTAATTAACTCTGCTCTCTGCTCGTGTCAAACCATAATTATCCACCCAATTAGACCCGGAGCCGAGCCACAGTTTAAGCTCCTCATCAGAGACTTCAGGAGCAAAGAAGGCTGCTTGTGAGGCCAGATGTTTTCCGTCCCAGTGTTGGTTTTATATATTGATCTTATCCAGAGCTCTTGCATTTTACTTATTTTTGAGCATTCTGCCCTCCAAAGTACATTTGTGATAATTATTATTTATGTATTTATTTATTTTTGTTTGTTTGTAATAGCTGCTGGTAAAAATAAAAATAAATAAATAAATAAACGTACGTACATACATACATAAAAAGTCAGAGTCAACTATATTTGAACCAAAATGTTTTCTATGTTGTTTTTAATAAAAAAATATTTTGCCATTTTATGAATTGATCTGTGTTTAATTGCTTTTTACACTTTTCTATGAATGCATAGGGGTCAACCGGGTCTTGTGCTGGTAATACTGGACCTCTGGATGGTCCTTTGGATGACCCTCACCTCAAACAATCAGAGAGAATCAAACCAATAACCAACAGCAATAGCAACCGAACACCAACTTCAGCGAACAGTCTGTCACGTTTGTAGTTGCCAAGCAACAAGATTCACCACAAAAAGATTTTTGACAGAGTATGAATAGAGGCATTGCAGGCCTTTTGTATCTTTATGAACATTTGTGACTTATATAACACACATGGGTTGATCTGCAGCAGATGGAAAACTGTTTCTTGTAAGTCAGATTTGAATAAAGTGTCTACTAAGTGATATGTGTCAGGTTTTCTGATGTTTACATGTTTACAAGGGCACTAAACTCTTCCTCTGTTGCTCTGTGCACAGATTTTCCTCGTCTTGTGAAAATGTTGTGTTAGCATGTGATACACACTGGTCATGTGGTGGGTGGGCGATGTGTGTCCTTGCATGCATGCATGCAAAATTCAGCCACAACCAAGATGGCGGAGGAAGAAAAAGAAGTCATTCTTTTAGGTGACTTTAATTTAAATTGGTCTGAGAAATCATGTAGAAACAAACTTAAAGAAATAACCAAATCTTTTCAAATGTCACAACTATTAAGTAAACCAACTCGTATAACAAGATCTTCTCAAACCTTAATAGATCTAATATTGACAAATTAAATAATTAAAACTTATAATCTAATTACAGGTATGTCTGATCACAACCCTAGTAGCTAGAAAATAGCGTAAAGGTGTAAAACCGAAAATCCAATGAATAGTAAAATGTGTATCACATTCATTCCAAAGAAAGATTTACAACTGGTTGAAAAAGATTTAAAACAAACAAAGTGGGCAGACATCCTGGAGAAAAAATCTTGTGAACAGGGCTGTCATGATCTTATGTTGGCTGTAAATGACATCTTAACCAAATATACAAAAAATAAGCAAAGAAAGCGACATGTAAAACGAAATTTGCCATGGTTCAATAAAATTATTTGGGATATAACGGAAAAAACGAGATGTGGCACTAAAAACATTTCTAAAATCAGGACTAACTACGGATCGATTTTCCTTTAAAAGTCAAAGAAATAAAGTTACAGTTGAGCTTAGAAAGGCCAAAGCCAGTTTTTTTTTTTTTTTATTTTATTGAAATCATTAGAAATGCACAAGGTAATAGTAGAATAATATGGAAAACAATTGATAAATTGATTGGAAAAGAAAAGTCAAAATGTGAGAATATTCGTATCAATATTAATAGAAAAAATATTGATGACTCTTTTGCAATAGCAACAAATTTTAATGAATATTTTTTTAAACATTGTCCAAAATCTAGCTCAGAATTTTCTAATTGCTCATCCCCCTCTCATAATCAATGACAAATCTGATTTTAACCTTAGTTCAATAACTAAAACTAAAGTTGAAAAAAATAATTACGGTGCTAAATAGCAGCAAAGCAAAAGATATTTATGGATGTGATACTTCTTTTCTGAAACAATATAAGGACATCTTCTCTGATCCGTTGACAACAATGATCAATCAATCGATTAGTGAGGGTATTTTTCCAGCAGCCCTAAAATCTGCGATTGTTACTCCTATATTTAAGTCTTGGAACAAACAAGACATGAACAATTATCGTCCAATAAGCATCCTCCCAGCTGTGTCAAAAGTACTCGAAAAGACGGTGGCGGAGCAACTTACCACCCACTTTGAATCACAAGCTCTCTTAAATCCAATGCAATTTGGCTTCAGACATAAATACTCTACAGACTTTGCATGTTGCTACCTCCTGGAAACTATCAGGGCATATGTGGATCAGGGAAGGGTGGTGGGAGCAGTCTTCCTTGATCTGCGTAAAGCTTTTGATACTGTTAATCATAAGATACTCTATAGTAAATTTAATCAATATAGTCTCTCTGAGCACACCCAAAACTGGATAAGATCTTATTTGAGCGACCGACATCAGTGTGTACAAGTAAATAACTTCCAATCTGCGTTTAGAGCCTCCTCAATGGGAGTGCTGCAAGGGTCTATTTTGGGACCCTTGCTTTTTAGCATCTATATAAATGACCTCCCTAGAGTGTGTTCGGACGTTGACGTAATCATGTATGCTTATGATACAGTGATCTTCATTTTTGGGGAAAACGAGCTGGAGGTTGCTGACAAATTATCAAAAGTGATGCAAAAAGTTGTAGAATGGTTGCAGACGTCTTGTCTGACCTTAAATGTTGATAAAACGGTCTCAATGTTTTTTTTTTTTTTTTCAAATAAACGTAAACTCAAAAAATTCAAGTAAATGGGCCAAAAATTAAAAATGTAAAGGAAACAAAATATTTAGGTCTAATACTTGATTCGAATTTTAATTTGGTGAATTATAAACATTATAAATTCATTAACTACGGAAGCCTTAAATATATATTTCAATACTAGGATTGTTTCGCATCTTCTGTATTGCATGTCTTGTTGGTCTCAGGCATGTAAAACATCGTTAAAATGACTTGAATCATTATATAAAAGGGCAATAAAAATTCATGATAAAAAGCCTTGTCAGTACCATCACTGTAAAGTACTAAGTAAATATAACATTTTTAGTTTTGAAAACAAATTTCTGCTCTATTTAAAAGCATCCATAATATCGCTGCTCCCCCTTTGAGAAAATTTGTCACACTAAATTCAGAGAGACTTTATAGAGCCACACGGTCGACAGTCAGAGGAGAGTGCAGCGTTCCAAGATGTAGAACCACTTATGGTCAACATTCGTTCTCTTATAAAGCAGTGAGCCTTTGGAACACTCTTCCAAACAAAATTATTTCATGTATAAACTATAATAGATTTACATGGCTGACCAAACAGTGGCTATTAACAAAGCAAACCGGTAAGCACTGAATGACTGTGATATGAACGATGTAGACTGTGAGTGAGTGAGTGTTAGATACATGAAGTGGAGAGTGTTCTTATGATGTGAGTGAAGTAATGCTTCCATTGATAATACTGTATATATTTTATGAACTTTTGTAAATGTAACATCTGTCTAGGGACTGCGGGTGGAAATTAGCATTTTTTGCTATAACCTGGCACATGACATCTCTTCTTTCTTAGACTAATGTTTTTTTTGTGAATTGTCCCTGATTAAATATAAATAAACTCATTCAAATCTGTATAATATTGTATATATTCGATTTCACTATCGCATATATTCTTTATTAATATACACAGTGCTGTTTCTTAATCAATATGAGAGGATGTACATACGTCCCCACTGAGCAAAAAACGCACTGAGAGTGTCCATATCTCAAGTGAGCAAACCCATAACAAAATCAATCACAAACAAAATGATATAAGATGTAGTGCAATTACTGTGGTCTAAATCAGATCACAAAAATGGCCTTATTAGTGTTTCCAGTAATCTGTATGTGAATGCAGTGGCTTTGGGTAAAACTGATTGACCAACATACAAGTGTAATTAAAGACCCTGCCACAAGAGGGCACTGTCATAAAGTTTAGAAGTATGGGGCATCATCTCTCTCTCTCTCTCTCTCTCTCTCTGTAACTAAACTTTAATTCATTACATCATCACTGCTGCAGATTTTGAATTTCTATCTGTGTCAAACTGGCAGACACTTACAGTGCATTCATGTACATTTTCATCAGTATGTATTCTCCCTGGGAATCCAACCTATGACCTCAAATAATTAGCAATGTCTGGCATTGTTAGTCTGTTCCTCCCACCTCCCTCAATGGGATCATGTCTCCATGTAGAGCGCAAGACTTTGGGAGTGTTTGCTTTGGCCAACAGAATCAGGGTGAAACTGGACACTTCACTTTCAGCTGTGACCATGCAGTGGCATAACATACAGTACGTCATGGATGCCATCAAACAAGAATTTATTTTTAGCAAGGGTCAAAGCCCTGCAAAACTTAATATGGCAATGGAATCCTGTCGCCCATCGTAATACCTGTGTTTAAATGAAAGCACTCAAGGCATGTCGACTGCTTAGTTTCTGTTGCTTCCGTCAGGTAAAAACTGTCATGTCTAGTGCTTGACTGCTCTGGTCTCAGTCCAAGTGTCATAACATACCTGTGTCCGGAGCGTCATCCCAACCCTCCAACCCCCACGAGGCATCGACTTGTGCATGTGTCTTTTTAAAGGGGAGCGTAGAGAGCTCTGGGTGGTGCATGCACAAATTGGACCTTGTTCCTAATATTTTGTCTCTAGTTAGGAACAAAGTAAATATAAAACAAATTGTAAACTTTTTCAAGTAAAGCATAACAGTGACATGAAGTGGGGTTGGCTGCTTTTGGGGGTTCTGCTAACTTTTGGTTATCTGTGCTGGAGCGAGAAGGGCCTGGAGTTCCCTGAATATGACGGGAAGGACCGCGTCCATCAGCTGACCATCAAGAACTACAAGTCTGTGATGAAGAGATATGATGCCATGGTCATCTACTACCACAAACCTGTTGGCGAGAACGGCATGTCCAGAAAACAGTTTGAAGTGGAGGAACTTGCTTTGGAGGTGCGTGGGAAATGATGAGAATAGAACGAATGGGAAAGATCCAAATGACCTTTAGTGGACCACTGGGTGTCTGCGGATATGGGGTTGCTCTAAAGTAGGGTTTTAGAGCAGTCTTAGATGATCAAACCTCTGCCGTTTACCTGATATCTCTCTAATGTGGTCTATGAATAATTATTATACTAACAAACATGTTAGTTGTCTTATGGGTTAGTTTCCTTCCAAGTGTTGAGCACTCTTGAAAATAAAGGTTATTGTGATTCAATAGAAGAACCATTTTTGGCTCCCCAAATAACTTTTCAGTGAACCATTTTCTGTGTGTGTGTGTGTGTGTGTGTGTGTGTGTGTGTGAAGAACTTTTTAATAATCTAACGATCCTTTTTCCACTATAAAGAACCCTTCGTGCAATAAAATAGGTCTATGGATGTTAAAGGTTCTTTGTGGAACCATCGAGTCCAGTAAAAAAAACTTTATTTTTAATCGTGTAGGTGTTGATGGTTGATGTTCAGCTGAGCTGCTGTTAGTCTCTCTGCGAGTAACCAGGAACTGTAGTGCACACAGCTAAAAGAAATATCTATTAAGGCTTGAGTGGTTTTCTGACTTTTTCTGTCATTTATTTCATGTGCATCAGCATTTTTCAGTTTTTGTAATTTCCAAGGTCTCCCATCCCTCTTGCACTGTCAATATCTGAAGCGCTGTTACACTGGTTTTGACATTTTCTTTCGAAAATAAGGTAAATGGTTAAACGTTATATTACCAGAAACTAGGGCTGTTAATGTAATAAAATATGTTGATATATCTAGATTACCTCTCTGATATAATATATCTCAAGAAAGTAAAGCAAACCCATAGGTTTCAACATTACATTAACATAAAATGACAAAACTTACAAAAGCTAAAGAAGCTAAAACCAATATTAGCAGCATTTGTTACTTTGTTACAGACATTCTTGACAGCAGTCCCAAATGCTAGCAATAGTTGTGCTAGTTTTCCACAGTGATGATATCAAGCTGAACTTAAGTTAGTTAAAGATTTTATTTATTTATTTATTTATTTTTATTTTTTTATTTTTTTTTTCTGGATGAAACATACATGAAGATGTGGTGAATGCATACTAAATCATATAACATAACAACATGGACCTGAATATGCTGCTTCCTTCGAATAATCATCGTTACAGACTTTAGTTCGAGTAGATACCATATTTCATGATGACAATTAATGCAATGTGCATGAAAATAGGTCACAAGTTTAACTATTCACAACCCAGTTTTTGATACTTGAAAATTTGTTAATGCTTCATTGGTTGTAATTTAAATCATAATGGTATAATATTTTTAATGGACTGTACTTCCATCAATCACAGCATCATTTGAGTTTGCAACAGATCAAATACGGTGTCTGACTAAGGTCTACAGTATAATCTGAAGAATTAGTCACCTTTGAGACACTAAAGATAATTTTATAACTTTATTTGAGAATTTAACTCCAATTCTTGGCCTTGGTTCTTCCCTTAAACCTGTCCCTAACCATTGTGCTTGAAATATATAAAGTGACAGCCTCTTATTCCCTCTCAGCCGGTTAAATGTGTCTCTTGTAGCTCACAGTGAGACAGCTTCATTGTGTGTTATTCCTGATGTTCCTCTTCATCAGAATGTGACGTCTGAAAGCGCCGTGTGTTTAATCTCTTAAGCTATCGCAGCTCTGTCAGAATGCCATCTGAGTCCCCACAGAAACTCCCTGCCAGTGCTCCATCACTGAAGAGGCATCAGTGTCGTGAGTTCTGGATGTTTCTTATGAGCTGCCACATTAGGAGACGGCAGTAGAGGTGGAAGTGAGGGCGAGGGCTTTCCTCATCTGACTGTGCAGATGCACTTAAACGACTCAGACGAGGGTTTTGAGGGGGAAAGCGGGTTTATTTTCTGTCCTGTTTTAAATCAAGCAATGCAAAGGTTTCTAGGGAGTCTCAAAGTGATTCTTGGTGCATTTTGACCCCGAGTAACTGTCCCGTGGTTATGCAACTTTAAAATGCCTACCTCACAGTGTTGTGGCTCCAGAAACCTATGAACTGAGTCCACGCTGCTGCTTTGAGCTAAATGCAAATTAATGATCTTTCACCATGTTTTTCCCTGTGAAAAGAAGTGTCCTTAAATGTACTGAAAATGCACTCGCAGTGTACTTCAAATCATAAAAGAATGTACTGAATGTACTGGAGCAGCTTTACTCTGGTTGCGTTCCCCCTCGATGAAGACAGTGCTGATGAAGGAGGTCTCAGGATATTTTATTCTGCAGAAATTAGATTGATCATAGGCTACATTTTACCATGCTAGTTCTCTTAATTCATCATGTTTATATGTTTTTGCTTTCATCCCTCATTAATACTCATTCATTCATAAATACTGAAATGCTAATGTTTTTAATATTTAAATGTCTTCATTTTCACCCTCTGCTACTAAATATGTGTCTTCTTGACCATGACAATTATAGCCCCCTGAGTCCAGGAACTGTGCATCAACAATGACCGGACCTTCTACATTCACTGCTAGAATAGCTGCTGCTATCTTGGGGTCTGTCTGTTAGCGGCTAATTTTAGCGTGTATGACCAATGTTCTCACATTCAGTCGCTCTGTCCTTCTGTTGCTCGTTCTGTCCTTGCAAGTTTTGGATTCTTTCTTCGTGTCCTCACTTACCATTTTTTTTGCTTCCTTTTCTTTGTCTTTGGCCATGCTATCAATTCAAGCCAAACTTTCTTTGAGTTCAAGCTGAACGTGTGTCATCTAGTGGATCTAGCCATTGATAGTGCTGCTAATAAACTCAAACAACTCATCAAAAACTCACTGTAAAATACAGTGTTCCTTTCATTTCAAGTCAAATTGTGTGTGCTATGTTTTTTTTGTTTTTTTTTTGTTTTTTTTTTGTGAAACCCAGAACAACACTGTGTTCTGTTTCACAAATGCATTATTTAACATGCTAGTCAGACTTTATTTGAGTCTGCCAATAACAAAACTTGTTGCTCATGTTACATAATCATGCGGCACATTGAGAGCATTTGAAACATTCAGCACAGCATGGCAACACTCATGGAGTAACAAAACAAAACCTTTTTTTTTTTTTTTTTTTTGGAATAAAATAGACAAAACCCATAAACTTCATTAATAATCTTCAGGTTTTATTTGTCATTGTCATGATTGCACCTCTAATTGTCATTATGACATGAGAATGCATCATCGCTTGCTTGTTATTTGTTTAAGTGGACTGTGTTTATCTGTTGTAGTGATGCCGTTAGTTTAGATCAGACCAGACGTATTATTCAGAAGTCCAGGTAAATCCTAGGTTGCATACTTTATCCTTGAACTTGATAAATCATCCATCATTCATGGTCTGAACCTGTCGTGTTGTTCTCTTGTACTTCACATATATAGACTAGCCGTGTGAATTTTTCATAGCCACCCAGTGGAGACTTACATAATAATCTTTGTGTGCTTCATGGCACATATGACTTATTTATGTGGAAAATGCAGGCTCACCCCACAGGCTATTTCCCAGACACAAATATAGCTTTTTTGCAGCTGCATCTCATAGACAGTCATGGCTGTTTTATTCCTCATTTGTTGTGGTTTTGGCACAAGGGGATTCACGGATAGAGAAGCAATATTGTCTTAATATTGTGCAGATTTTATTGATATTCAGTGTACAATAGGCCATCATCTCAGTGTTTACTGAGGCACGGAGGTTTATAAGGGCTCTGACATTATTTAAAGGGATGGAGAATTTTTCATTCTGATGCAGTCATGATGAATTAAATTTAAAATGTTTAATGCAAGAAATAAAATATATTTAAAAAATCAAGGTAAATGAATACAATGAGGAATTATATTTTCATTATATACAGTACACTAAATATATATTTCTTAATAATTTATATTAACATTTTAATATGTTTAAAATGAACAGTTCGTTAAAAAAAATAAAATCACACACACACACACACACACACACACACACACACACACACACACACACACAATGTATGGAAAGATCATTGAATCCCAGTTTTGAACTGATTGGCAGAATATAAATATGTTTAATAAAATAAGTGCTATATACAGCATATGATGCTATATCTTTAAGACTATATTTTTAAAGACATTAGCTGCAGTCAGGACAATTACATAATTCCCTTGTCAATTATGTCATAGATTTTCTTTTAACCTCATGCTCTCTCCTGCCGGTATATTTCCTGTTCACATCAGCATGTGAGTCTTCATATTCATACAGTTACAAACCAGAAAAACTGGATGCATCTCGACTATACTGAGGCTTTATGAATGAGTAATCACTCATGAAGCGCTGCTTCACATGCTTCATTATCTTTCTCTGTGTGTTTCTCATGATTGCAGTGGAGAGCGAGACTCACGCAGTGAAATGAGAAGCCTGAGCCGTGTTCTTTCAGGAGTTCATATTACAGCTGAATCACACTCATAAGAGCACTTGCATCTCGCAACCATTGATGAAAATCTGAGAAAATCTGAGATCCACTGCCATCCACAGATGCTATCAAAGCCTTAAAGGGTTAGTTCACCCAAAAAATAGTCCATAAATTACTCACCCTCAAGTCATCCTAGGTGTATATGACTTTCTTCTTTCAAACGAATCCAGTCGGTGTAGACGCTTTTTATTTAACTTATTTAGCTTTTTATTTCACTTCTTTTGGACTGATGCACTGCAACACATGCTGAGTGCCATTAAAAAGCTTGGAAGATCAAAGACAATTTTTAATATAACTACGACTGGATTTGTCCGAAAGAAGAAAGTCATATACACCTAGGATGTCTTAAGGGTGAGTAATTTATGGCCTAATTTTCATTTTTGGGTGAACTAACCCTTTAAAGTACAATGCAACTTCTGTTGAAGAATTGACATGTCAACTGACCGACCACATATGAATGTGAATGTGTGCTCTGTAACTTCATGCACTTGATGCACAGTATATTTTGGCAATTACAAAAACACATTAAGTGGAACAAAGCTTTCACATCCTCAGGATTCTCATTTGAAAAGAGTCTCAAACTAAACAAACAATTGTGAGTTATTAATTGCAAGATGTAAACTCTGAGAAAAGACTACTGAGAAAAAAGAAAAAAAAAAGTCTGAATTGTAAGATATAAACTCTAAATTAATAATAATAATAATAATAAAAAGTCCAAATTGTGAAATATAAACTCAAAATCACGGGGAAAAAAAAAATGTCAGAACTGTGATACAAATAGTAAAAAAAAAAAAAAAAACCTTTTATAATTTTTTTTACCAATTGCACTGCACTGATTTTTTTTTTCTTATATTTTTATGTTATATTTCATATTCATTTTGATGTAGAATCTAATTTCATTTTACAAATTCATTATTTTACATTATATTATATGTTTTTCCAATTTTGCATCTCTTATTTTTTTTAATATTTATTTATTTATTTATTTATTTATTTATTTATTTAGCTAGTTAGTTAGTTTGATAGTAAAGTGCTTTGATTTACCACTGTGTATGAAAAGTGCTAAATATCCTTGCCTTTCCTTGCCTTCTTCACACCTAAACCAATTTTGAATTTCAAAACAACAAATCATTGCTAAGAAATGTATGACCTTTATGAAAATTAACTATGGTTTTACTAAAAATAAAACCAAAAATCCAAGGTTACTATAGTTAAACCATGGTAACCACAAATTAACCATGGATTTGCTACACTAACCATAGTTTAACTATGGTATATGTATGGAGCGAATTTTGTGCCAATATTCATCAAACAAATCCAGCGTATTGTAAATAAACAAAATCTGCGTTGCAAGTAAAAACTCGACTTTCAAACAAACGCAAAGTGATTTGCAAATGCAAAACTCTATTTGAGAGAAAATGTAGAGGTATGGACAAATATATGTAGTATGCGTTACAACTGTGAGACTCATTTCTGAGGAAACTTGGCTTGATTTTCTCACAAATGCATGCAGGCAGATATTCCCACATGCGTAAAAGCAGATTTTCTCACAAATGCAATTGAGCAACTATCTTTTCCAAAAACAGCAGATGGCGCTGTCCGTCAATTTATGCTAGTCCCCTGAGACCTGAAACACCTGTTTACCTTTTCAGGGAATACAGCAGACCAACATGAGTGGGGAACAGGTGAGTTTCTGTCTTACTATATAATTAACCATTTAGATGTTTTCACAAAGCGGCCCTACTAGTGTCAGTAAAATTTACAATAAGGGCAGTAAAGTTGGTAACATGATTGATTAGTTCAAAAATCAGTAGTGACATGGCTAAACATTTAACTAGGCGGTCTTTCCCTATAAAAACTGATCCATTCTCCATACCTCTTATCCTCTGTAGGATCACGGGATATAGAATATATACATGTTGATAAAATTGTTCAATGTATAACAAAAATATTGTGTACCAAAAATGAAAGCTCAGACAATTTAATTTAGTATCAGATATAGCAATATCACCCAAGAAATCATTAATTATTAATAACATTTTTAAAGCAAATCACATTATTTAGTACAATATCTAAAACTTTTTAAATGTTTTAACACTGTGCAATCATTTGTGTCTAAAATAATTATGTATTTTTTAGATAAGCAACATGATGAATATTTATCTTCTGGTGTCACTCTTGTCCTGTGAATTTGGGAGAAAGATCAAGTTCACGCTGATATAATACTAAAATCAGCATTTTAATAAATAGTGGTTTACCAGTATTTCAGAAGGATAATGTAATGATTACAAACTAATCTTTGGGGTCGAAGACTGTGCCGGTGCGTTTTGTCCTGTTTTGTTGATGACCACAAAAATATTTTAAATTACAGATACGAGAATGGCATCGTTTGAAACTGCAAAGGGTCTGCGTTTATTTGTGTATAGTCAACAAAACAATGAACTTTTGTAAAATAAAGAAAACAAACAGGGCGCGCTCTCTGCCGTCTCAGTCTCTGGGAACTTTCTTGAATAAAACAACCTGAATCTCAGTCAATATGTGCCTCACATACATGGTACATCTATGTGTAGAAAGCCTAAAATGTCTAATTTTAAAACCAATTCAAATTGAAAACAAATATTCTCTGATCATATAATCCGTATAAAAGTGATGAGAGGTAAAGTTTCTCATGTTTCACCTCATTATCGCTAGCGCTCTGTTCACATGTTAATGGTCTGAGGTCAGCCAGGTAAGCATGTAGATGCCCCCGAAAAATGCCATCAAAACGTCAAGCTTCATCATAGAATTTAGCCTACTTTCTTTTTCTGCCCGTTGGATGTTGGTGCGCTACACGGGTGAAGACACACTCTGGACAGCAAGGATATCTTCTCATATTGGTCTGAAATGGTAAACAGATGTTTCGGATCTCAGGAGACTAGCGTAAATTGACCAACAGCAACATCTGCTGTTTTTGGAAAATAAACTTGCTCAATTGCATTTGTCAGAAAATCCAACTTGACGCATGTGAGATAATCTGCCTGCATGCATTTGTGAGAAAATCAAACCAAGATTCCTCATAAAAATGCAAATGAGTCTCACAGTTGTAACACACTATAAATTTATTTGTCCATACCTCTGCATTTTCTCTCAAATAGAATTTTGTATTTGCAAAAAAGTTTTTCTTTGCAAAGCAAATTGTGTTTATTTGCAAAATGCTGGATTTGTTTGATGAATATTGTCACAAAATTCACTCCATATATATGTATTAAAACTGTGGTTATACAAATAGTAATCAATATATCAGAAAATGTCTCAAGGTTTTGCATGTAACCATGGATCTCTTATCGATCACAGTTCGAGTTCCCTTGGAAGGGAACCATGGTTACTATTCTTGTACTACAGTAAAATCATGGTGAATTTTTGTAAGGGGACGCAGACCATCTGGTATGATAATGTGATAATCCTTGCATTGAGGCGATTCTGATTCAAAGTGATGATGGCTGCACGTGTTTCTTTGCAGGTAACCACTGCTAACAAGAACACGTGGAAGTGGATGCACTTCTTCCCTCCTTTAAATCAGTCAATTATTGTGCCAATATGTGATTGACAACATTGTATAATTATTACCAGAACAACATCCTCAAAATATTGGAGGTAAAATGTTCTTTCTTCATTAAACCGTCACATTAGAAGAATGTTTTATTAAAACATTTGATCACCTCAAGCATCAATTATGTTCTTAAAACATTCTACTAATGGGGCTGAGAGAATGTTCTTCCTTTTGTTATCTTGAAACATTGTCACAATGTGTTTTTGAGAACATTTTATTATCTGTTACCACAACAACATCCTCAAAATGTTGCAGGAAGAATGTTCTATGTTTGTTAGACCGTCACATTAGAAGAACGTTTTATTAAAACATTTCATCACCTCAAGCCTCAAAGATGTTCTTAAAACATTCTACTAATGGGGCAAAGAGAATGTTTTTCATTTGTTATCTTGAAACATTGTCACATTGTTTTATTGACAACATTTTAGAATCTGTTTCCACAACAACATCCTCAAAATGTTGCAAATAAAATATTCTATCTTTGTTAAACCGTCACATTAGAAGAACATTTTATTAAAACATTTGATCACCTCAAGCCTCAATGATGTTCTTATAACATCCTATTAATGTGGCAGATACGTTACTTCAACAACATCCTCAAAACATCCTCAAAATGTGGCAGGAAGAATGTTCTAGCTTTGTTTACACTTAACATTATAGGAACATTTTTTAAAATTATAAACATTCTTAAAACATTTTTTAAACATTACATGCAAATGTTTTCTTTCAAACATTTAAAAATCTTTTACGGAATGTTAGCCAAAGTTCTGAGAACGTTCCCTGCTAGCTGGGTCATGTAAAACAAGTGCATTGGTGATTGGCAGAGGAGAATAAAGTGAACATGAAGAAGGTTCAAGTTTCATTAGATATTGTCTTGGTGCCTTTATATGATTGTACTTCATGTCTTGCTCAGTAATCATAGCCGTTTCATATTTCCCAAGCGGCTTCAAACGGCAAACGCTCACTGAAATGTTGCTACTAAATGTTGGGTCCATCAGATTAAAAGCATCATTCTTTTTTGTCTGCCTTTGACGTCTATCATAACTCATTTTTATGGCTGTTAAGCAGCGAGCTGCAGTCGGGTTGTGCTGCTTCAGAAGGCCTGCACACACTGTCCTCTCTCTGGATGAGTGTATGTGTGGAGGGGACAGAAACAGACGCCGTCGTTTAGTGAGTCAGAGGTGAGGTGATCTGCTGCTTCACATGAGTCGTCTGAACTCAATCACTCATTCAACCCAAGACAGCATGCACAGGGTCATCAGACTCCTCCTCAGGGAGAACGCTGCACTGTAAATGTATCGCAACAGAAGAAATGACAGACAGTAGCTGCTCACTTTAGATCTTAGCAGACAACTATTGGCAGGTTTACACTCAGCAGGTTTAGTTCGATTAAACTGAACTATGAAGTTTGAATGCTGCCATAAAAGCTGTCCAATCCTTTTGTGTTTTGTTTTCATCTTCAGATCCGGTGTTAATAATGACAGTGTGAATGCTAAGCGAACCAGCACTGAAGATATTAGTTTCAAGAGAGTGCTTTTGAAATCCTATTCAGTTCTTGAAATTGAACTAAATTTGAATTGAGGACACAAACAGGATGCAGAACCAAATTCAAATCTGAATGTAAGGATTTAATGTAAGGAATTCAAAGAAATTCACATTACCTTACCTGCAAAAGTGATGTTAGCCAAGATACATTTTGAATGTTGGATTGACAAAGTATTGTTTGGAAGTTTTGAAAATGTTTCAAAAACCTTGGTGTTTGAGTGTTTATAGGCTTTACACACAGAATGAACAAGAGATTGAACAATAGAAGAAAACATTTAGCATTGAATTGTTGTATTGAAAGCATAACTGCACTGCTCAGTTTTGTCATTTACTAATACTCATGTCTTTCCAAACCTGTGTGATAAAAGAAAGAAAAAGAAAAAAAAAAGTTATTTATTAAAGTAGCTGTTATGAAGTCACCCGAAGGTCAAAGATGGAATTGACCTTCTCTGGTACAGATTTAGATATTTAGAGAAACTGTTTTGCTCATTGTTTATGATTTCCTCAACCCATTAACATCTAAAGTGAAGGTCAGACCTCTCCAGTCATATTCAACATTATAAATAAGAGGAATAAAACATTTTTGACGGGAAAATTAGTCCTTCGGGGCAATTCAGTTTCTCTTTACCATCTAAAACACAGTAATTTTAATTTGACCTTTCAGTCCTTTTACATTAAACAGCCATGATTATGTCAAAATTGATTTTTGGTGTTAAATCAGTAAATCCAGAAATGGCCTTTTTTCTCTCAGTTTCTAAGCGTCTGTCTCTGTCTGAACACATGCTGTCAGATATGAATCATAGCTGAGTCATTTCAGCTGTCATCTTCTCACAGCTAAACATCTTTCAAGTTAACAATCTGGTGATACAAGTACACAACAATGTTTATTTCACACACACACACACACACACACACACACACACACACACACACACAGTTAGTTATCAGGATCTAACAGAAATGTTTTTTTATTATTATTATTATTATTAATGAATTAATTTGCCTTTAGACAGATTGCCTCAGCTGTTAACTCTTATAGTTTTGGCTGTCTAGTTAAGTTAACTTGGAAGCTGTCTGGTAGCTTGTTGGCCTACTCTCCTTCAACTGTATAATCATTTGTTATTATCCTATTATTGTTATATAATAATATCCATTATTAGTCACCTACTTGATCAGACATTTTGTGTTAACGTTATTGACGCAAAATGTTCGGGAATCTTATTGATTCATGCATAGCTGTAAACGTATTGCATGTACAGTCTATGTCAAAGTGTTCTGAAATTCTACCCTTTTTCGGCTAACAAAATGAATATATTTATTAATATATTTTTGCTGTAACCTGATTTCAGTACATTATTTGCAGAGTCACGCTTGAGTTCTGTTATAGAGTGACTCGTATGTGCTGTTAAGTGTTAACCGAGTGTAGCTTACACTCCTTCGGTGGAAGTGTTAACTCGGTTTGTAGATGTAGAGTGAATAAGAGGGAAAGGGAAGTGGTGGGACGGGATGGAAGGGGGGTTTGTTACTTTTGAAGTGGAGTTTGTTTCCAAGTTTGCTGTGTTGGTTATTTTATGCTCAACTCTAAAGTCACCTGACCTTTCTCTGCAGTTGCTAACAAGCCCCGCCTCCTTGACGTACAAGGTATGTTTAGGTCCTCAGATGACTCGTGTTTTGTTCTGTTCTCTCTTTCTTCCTCTGTGTTTCTCAAGTCTGGCTTATCACTAAAGCTTCATCCAAAATATCTGAACAGCATCCTTCCCCCCTCACTAGGGCTGCTCACTGTCCACCCTAAACCCCTTTTATGACTTATGACCGCTCTGTAAGACCGATGGAGAGAATGAATGATGCTCCTTCAGACGTGTTGGATGTGGCCGGTGAGAGCTGTCGCAGTGAGTTTCTGCAGGATTGCACTTCCTGTGAGGCTGAGACAATGAGTGACGTCGCTGCCATTAACACATCTGTCCACTTATTGGCCTGTTCTTGAATGCAACGCTCACCCACGAGAGGAGCAGAGCTTGTCCCGGCGTCTACATTGTGAGCCGGTTGTGTGAAATGCTCAGATAGATGGGGACAAACTCTGACGTAGAGGAATGGAGAAATGAAGCTGAAGTGTTTTGTTGTGAGTGACGTGACTATGACGTTTGCATGCTGGTTTATTACAGTCAGGGATGTAAAGAACTGTTTGAAAATGCCTCCATCGTTTAATCCCCCTCATGTTGTTCGAAACCAGTGGCATCTATCAACATCTGACAACATTCTTTTCATGCATCAAGTTTAAATATGTGCATGATGTGAGAATTTCAGAGAATCCCTTAGGAAAAAATAAGTTTATTCAAGTGTGCTATTAGTATACTTCTTTTAAACTAAAAATAGAAAAGTATACTTTTAGTTTATTTTTACATACTTTTTAGAAATGGGCTTTATGTACTCCTCAGAAATATACTTAAAATGACATTTAAGTATACTTGACTTATACTTACAAAAAGTCTAAATATATTTGAGCTATACTTGTGCTCCTAGAATCTGTGT
This sequence comes from allo-octoploid hybrid of Carassius auratus x Cyprinus carpio, assembly GCA_024542945.1. Lineage (NCBI taxonomy): Eukaryota > Metazoa > Chordata > Actinopteri > Cypriniformes > allo-octoploid hybrid of Carassius auratus x Cyprinus carpio. Next base: position 39,210,016 of record CM045012.1, on the reverse strand, counting down.
TTTCATTGTTATACGGTAGAGGGCGCTAGTATACATCTTCTGCACAGAATTTCCCAAAAAACACAAGTGAAGAAGAAAAAGAAACAACAGATACTAACACGTGTAATCTAACACGATCATCTGACATGAAACAGCATCAAAACTGTAACGTTATGGAATAAAATGTCGACCGATGGAGAGGTAATAATTACAGTCAAGCTTTGGGGTGTTGATTGACTCCATCTACGATTTGATTATCATTCTGAATCCAATTCATTTTTCAGCTTTTTGTTCAAAATGTTATTTCTTTATTTTTTTTATGAAACTTACCCATATTAAAGTGTTTAAAAAAGAATGCATGAAGCTAGAATAAAATGTTATTGTTTACAAGCAGATACCCTGTTCTTTATTTGGCTGTATGTTCAGATATTCATATAACAAAACGTATACAAATTAAAACCTAAATAGGGACCCACTTAAGTAGGACTTAAGTACATCTTTTTAATTCCATAATTGCATGTATTATCTTTGAAATATGAATTTAATGTACTTTTAGTTGAGTATACTTTAATGCAATTTCACTTGAAACTTGTATGTCATGTATTTAAACATATTAGTAATGAAGTTACAATTTTGTGCATTTAAAATATATTAACTGTATATGTTAATGTAATATTGAATAACACACTAGAATTATGATAAAAGTACTTTACACATGCTCTAGAATGGTGTCAACACATATGTAATCAAATACGTAGTCAACACATCAAAATAAGTGTACTTCTTTAAAACATGACAAAAGATGTGAAACAATGATTTAAAATGTATTTTAAAATAAAACTTTTAATTTGACTATTAAAGTGCACTATTTCAAAGTTCACTTTTTAAAAGCGTACTTAGTGTGTTAATCGTTTAGTCATGGAAGTCTCTTTTTAAGTCACTTAACTGACCTTTTATTTTATTTCATTGATTTTATTTTATCTGCAATTACAGCTGTTTAAAAATATATTTTAAAAGTTGACGTAGCAAACAAAATACAACTGAGCACACTTCTTTTGCCACTCTATTATATGGAAAAAAGCATTTATTTCACACAAGTGTAATATGGGTTTCAAACGACATGATGGTGAGTAAATTGGTTTTCATTTTAGAATGAACTGTTCATTTATGTACAGAAGTGAAGGTGTGAGAAATTCAGTTGCGATATGTGATGGTTCCATGAAGTTAAAAAGCAGGACTATAAGGGAAGACATGTTTTGGTAAGGTGGAATCTAAGTATCTAAAGGAAGGTAGTTTAAATGCAATCAAAACTTGAAGCTAAATAACTATGTATGATTGTCTGCTTCATTTGTTTAATGTGTTGAATGTTGCTATGATGTTTACATATACTGTCATTTCATACATGTGTCTAAATGAGGTGGAAATGAGTGTGTGCAACTATATGAAGGCATGTGTAGATTGGTCACATGCATATGTTGTGTTGATTTCCGTGTGCATTGGCGTGTCTGTTATGTATGCTGTAGACCCAAGTGGCAGCATAATCATACATTTGCACCTGTTTCCATATGTTCGGATTTTGACGAGCTCGATCAGAGCCTGCATTAGTCAGATCTCTTGTCTATCTTCAGCTCCTGTTTCACACAGATTTAGAAGGTGCAGAGGCAGCACTTCTGGCATTTGATTTGGTTGCCTCATGTCTCGTTTGGCTAAATAGTGTGAGAGAGGCATCTTTGCCTTATTGGGTTGGCGTGTTTTATGGCTGTATTATGGCTGTTTTACTGAATGGCCCAACATGACTATTAAAGGACTGAACGCTCTGCATTGATGCACTCTTTGTTTAGCTCTAACAGATTCTGATTCAGACTCACATACAGTACAATAAACTCTTTCTTATTCCTGCAGCTTGCTGCCCAGGTGCTTGATGATCTTGAGGATGAGGACATTGGATTCGGCCTGGTTGATTCAAAGAAAGAGAGAGCTGTTGCTAAGAAGCTGGGTAATATGAATGCATCTGAGATCCATTCTCTTCAGTTTTCTGCCTGTAATACAATTCTTGCCTTCACTTTCCGATAGCCATCAGTCTGTTGAAGTATACACTGCTGGTGAAGAGCAAATGAAATTGAATGCTTTATAAGATAAAACTCTTTTTTGTTCTCTCTCTCTCTCTGTAGCAAAAGGATTAGCTGTTATCGTATTTCGTATACTGTCTTGTGTTTCATCATACACTGAAAAACATATGGTGTCGGATTTACTCTGAAATTATTTTAAACTTTTGGTAAATCATAAATATGTATAAAGAAACAATAAGTAACACATTGAAATAACTGTGAAAGTATAAATACTGAAATAGTATTTTCTTGTAAAACATAGACCAAATAGACCATTTTCTTTCTTCCATGAAAAAAAATTAAAAAAAATAAAATAAAAAATAAATAGATATTTAGTAGAACGTCCATGCTGCTCTTTTTCATATAATGAAAGCATACAGTCATCAGCTCTAAAAAGGACAAAAAGGACAATATAACTTACAACATTCACTAATACACTATTTAATCAAAAGTTGCATCTGTTAATGATATTTAATGGACCTGTGCAGTTAATAATTTTTATTAACTGACTTTCACAAAGATTAATAAATGCTTAACAAATGTTGCTCAATACTCTCTCTCTCTCTCTCTCTCTCTCTCTCTCTCTCTCTCTCTCTCTCTCTCTCTCTATATATATATATATATATATATATATATATGAATCAAATAAATGGTTCAGGATTTACTTTGAAATGATTTTAACTTAAAAATTGCTAGTAAATTCCACAAATAATTACAAAGAAACTCAATAAAATCTTATTCCAATAATCTTTATTTATAGCGTAAAAAAAAAAAAAAAATTACAATGTAGTTTTGTTTGAGGAACAGGCTGAAATTTAAGATGTTGAAGTCATGATTAAGTAAATGATTGTAGAGTGATCTATTGCTTTGGTGCCGTCTGCATAAGAAGGACGTGTTCTTGATTAGTATTTTCTGTTACTAGAGCCACATTCTTATCATTACAACATTGTATTCTGATGTTAAAGCGATAGTTCACCCAAAAATGAAAATTTGATGTTTATCTGCTTACCCCCAGGGCATCCAAGATGTAGGTGATTTTGTTTCTTCAGTAGAACACAAATTATGATTTTTTTTAGCTTCAGGCGTTGCAGTCTCTCAGCAGTACAGTGCTTGGCAACGGTCACATAATCTATGAGAGAGAAAAAAAACATGCACAGACAAATCCAAATTAAACCCTGCGGTTTGTGATGATACATTGATGTGTAAAGACACAAAACGATCAATCTATGCATGAAAATGAACAGTATTTATATATTTTTTTTATTTTTTTACCTCTGATTCACTGTTAGAACTCTTGTGAACGCACTTCACAGCAGCCTGCATCATCATCAGGACATTGCGTGAATCAGAGGTAAAAAAAAACCAATATAAATACTGTTCAGTTTCTTGCACAGATCGATCGTTTTGTGTCTTTACACATCAATGTATCGTCACAAGCCTCAGGGTTTCATTTGGATTTTTCTGTGCATGTTTTTTTTTTTTTTTTTTTCTCTCATAGATTCTATTGCCAAGCACTGTACTGCTGAGAGACTGCAACACCTGAAGCCAAAAAAAATCATAATTTGTGTTCTACTGAAGAAACAAAGTCACCTACATCTTGGATGCCCTGGGGGTAAGCAGATAAACATCAAATTTTCATTTTTGGGTGAACTATCCCTTTAAGAGTAGAGTTGGGATTATAACTGGTTGAAAAAAAATGTTGTTCCAGGACAATCCTTCTTGGGTAAATCATGTTGTGCAAATGTTGATATAGTATCTGTCTTTAACCTGCTAATCCATTCAAACCCTTCTGAAACGTTGAGACGCTTGTTTTTGGCAGGTCTGCTGGAGGTGGACAGCATCTACATCTTTGCAGATGACGAGATCATCGAGTACGACGGAGAGCTGGCGGCCGACACGCTGCTGGAGTTCCTCTATGACGTGAGTGATTATCATCATCTAAAGGTCATTGATTACTGACTGAGCGCTTCTTCTGTCAGGTGATCGAGGAGCCTGTGGAGATCATCAGTAATGACAGAGAGCTCAAAGGCTTCCATCACATCGAGGAGGACATCAAACTGATGGGCTACTTCAAGAGCGCCAAATCTTCACGTTAGTATGCCGTTACATGTGGACTTCTTTAATTAATTCTGATTACTCATATACTCGTAACAAGCAGCTTCCATCATGCCAATGCTGTTGTTTCTCAGACTTCATTGAGTACGATGATGCAGCTGAAGAGTTTCATCCCTTCATCAAGTTCTTTGCCACATTTGAGCCCAAGGTAGATTCATTCATTCATTCATTCATTCATGCACTCATTCTCAAAGGGACATGTAATTATTTAATCATGATAAAAATAGCTTTATAAAGCAAGCAGAAATCTAATCCATTTAACTGCCACTTATTACTTTTGGATTGCTGTCAAACGATTAAACGCATCTAAAATAAAAGTTTTTGTTTACATAATATAATAATATATTATAATAAAAATACACAGTACACACACATACGGTATATTATATAAACTAAAACTTTATTTTGGACATGATTAATCGATTAATGCACTAAAGGCAGAGCAGGATAAACTCTTATGTTGATATAATCAGTGTTTGTGCTATGTGTCAGAGTGCACACAAGATTATCCAACTCTATACAGATAAAATCTGTGATTAGGTATGAAACAAAAAATTGGTTATGTGTATAATTTTAAATGACTAGAAGCCTTTAATGATCTCTGTTTTCGTTTTGTCTGGTCTTGCTTATGTCTGAATGTTTCCAGATCGCTAATAAATTAAACCTGAAGATGAATGAAGTGGATTTCTACGAGCCCTTCATGAACAAACCCGTCACCATCCCCGGCGAACCCTACACGGAGGACGACATCGTCAGCTTCATCGAGGAGCACGACAGGTGAACTCTGAGAGAGAGAGAGAGAGAGAGAGAGAGAGAGAGAGAGAGAATACCATATAGAGTCGCACGTTTCCTCACAAGTCCTCTCAGGAGGATGCTTGAGTAAAATCTGCATCTTTGTTTTTACTTATTTTAGACCAACTCTGAGAAAACTGGAGCCTCACAGCATGTATGAGATCTGGGTAAGCCAAAGTCAGCCTGTTGTGCATCATGAGTCATTCTCAGCAAATGTTGTCGTTCTGATGCCGTGACACTGAAGGGTTGATCTTATACTGGCATAATATTTAAGGGAGTAAGATTATAAAAGCTTTTGACCACAAAGTTGTAACAGAACTCTCATGTATTAAAACCAATTTGCTGTGAGAAAAAAAAAAAAATATATATATATATATATATATATATATATATATATATTATTTTTTTTACAAAACTATATATATTTTCTCACCATTATAAACTAAAGTTATCTCAACTAAGTCTGTTATTTTGAGCAGTCTTTAGGAAGTACACTGAAACAGTAATGTTATTAATTTAATCGTAATATGAATGAAACAAAATCAGTTTGTTAAACATTTCTCATTAATATTGTCAATGTGCATGTTAACTTTGATAGCCCTTAAAAAAAAAAAAAAATATATATATATATATATATATATATATATATATATATATATATATATATATATATATATATATATATATATATATATATTATCTTTTTGTTTGTCAAAATCCACCCCATTTTAAGAAAAATTATTTCCTGGAAAATTCTTGCTGAACCTGAAACTGAGCTCATGCTTAACCCTCCATTGAGGTTAGCAGTGTATTTTTTTTATTTATTTATTTGTTATTTTGAGAAAAGGGCTGTTCAGAAACGGTGGCGTCTCGTGTAATTTTACTTCCGTAACATCTGTGTGATTATCATGATCATGACTGTCACTAGCTCTGTGATTGGTGTCTGTTTTAGGAAGATGATATTAATGGACAGCACATTGTGGCCTTTGCGGAGGAGTCTGACCCTGGTAAACACTGATCTGAGTTTGAGAGTCTCTGAGGGGCTTCATGTAGCGATTTCTTTCTGTGAGTCCAAATGACTGAATGTTGACTTTTACCAGACGGCTATGAGTTCCTGGAGATCCTGAAGGAAGTGGCTCAAGAAAACACAGAGGACCCAGACTTAAGCATCATCTGGATTGATCCTGACGACTTCCCACTGGTATGACAAACCACCATAAAACTGTATCCATGAAACATAACTTTGATTACGATGTTCCTCTAACATTGTTTCCTTAAATAAGATGCCTTATGTGTATATATATATATGTGTATTTTTATGTGTATTTTTTTTTCTCCTGTAGGATCTGAACAGAGCTACTGTAGATTGTCAGTGTCATTTGTCTTCTATACTATCATTTATATAGTGGATACATATTTTCATAATTTCTAAAATTAATTTAATGACATACACAACACAATGTATGCTCAGCAGGTGCTTCAACATAAGGATCAAGTCCGTTTGACTCTGCTGCCCTCTACAGGAGATAATTGACAACTGAATGAGTTTATTTATTTAATTTTTATTTTTTTATGTTTATTTTTTATATATACATATTTTATTTTATTTATTATTATTATTATTTTTTTTTTTTTTTTTTGCTGTAGTAAACTTTTAAATAGCCTTTTGCTAATATGGACTATTTCAACATATATATATATATATATATATATATATATATATATATTTTTTTTTTTTGGTCAACTATTTAGTGTTTAGGAAGAGTGGATGCTTATTTACATATACAACATCAGTGAAATACTGTATCAGACATCACTTACACTATGTGAAGCGAGGTATGACCTTTGACCCCTCTGTGTCCCCTCAGATGGTGCCGTACTGGGAGAAGACCTTCGGCATCGACCTCTCGTCCCCTCAGATCGGAGTGGTGGATGTTGAGGATGTGAGCACATCATTTGTCTCTAATGCCAATGATCATGCAAGTGCAACCCCACAGTCTACGGTTTTGGAAATAAAGGTTCCAGTGTCATAGAGGAACTATTTTTGTTTCCCCTTTTGGTGAACAGTTCTTAAAACAAAATAACTTTCCCATTCCGGTCGAAAACTTGTTGGCAATTGAATGTCAAAATGAGTGAGTCACTGATTCATTCATTCAGCTGATTCGTTCAAAATGGTGATTCATTCAGGAACAAAGTAATCTGAATGTGATTATGAATGGGACACTGAATCTCTGAACTGATTCGTTCAAAACTCCAGATTCATTCACGGCTGTGTGTTGTTCAGAGACACATGATGTTTTTGCTTTCTCTGGACCTCATGCACATGTGCATTTTTGCCACAATGTATATTTTTTAATTATAGGACACTTGTGTTTTATCAGCTGATGTTGACTGATTTAAAATAATTTTTAATTATAGTTGTTATAAAGTAATTGTCAAGTCATGAAATTCAAGTCCAAGTCAAGTCAAGTCTATTTTATCAGCACGTCTTTTCTGCTGGATGGAGGTTGTTGATGTTTGTGATTATTCTAAGTGTGTTTGTCCAACATAATCTCATGACAATTCATAACTATTTTGGCAGTTTGGTCGCTAATTCCTATGAATTTGTAAAATCTTATTCCGTCTCCTTAACTGTCTGGGCTTGGTCTTGTGTGTGATTCTCAGGCTGATAGTGTGTGGATGGAGATGGATGAAGAAGAGGACATGCCGACCGCTGACGAGCTCGACACCTGGATCGAAGACGTGATGTCTGGAAGAATCAACCCTGATGATGAAACTGACTACAAACATGATGATGATGATGAAGAGGATGATGATGATGAAGAGGATGAATAAATTCTTACCTCCATCTAAGGCATCACTTCACCATCATACACTCATGTTTGTGACATTAAGAGCTCATCAGTCTGTCCACGTTCACATCATCACAAACTGAGCTGTTCTGCCAATGCATCTGGAGGACGTGAGAAACATTGTATCTCGTCTCGTTGTTTAACTCTGCTCCACTCATTCTTCAGGAAAAGAAATATCGGATTTGAGGGTCACTGCAGCTGTTTCTCTGCCAGTAACACGCATCTAGTGAGAACGTGTGTGGTGTTTGTTAAACAATAGCAAAGCCTCGTCACAAATATCTTGATATTTTTATTGCCTTTTAGAGCAGAATAAATGATGCTCACTGGAAGGTCTTAAATAAAAGTTAAATCAATAATAAAAAATAAAAATGTTGTTTTTTGTTCCAACATAAATACAACGAGAAGAGACAGAACAATTGTCAACTATTAATCTTCATCTCTTTGTCATATTTGTTTTTGTTTGTGTCTGTGTGTGTGTGTGTGTGTGTGTGTGTTTAGTCAAGATTGCATGCACAGTTTCACTTCCTTGTAGACGGCAATCACCAGTTTCTCACCACAGAAAGCACAAAAACATGGTGTAGCACTTTCCAAAACATCCGCTATTCAAGATGCACGTGTATATTTGTCTGATCCTTGATGCGATCGTGCAGCAGCGCAGAGTTGATTCTGTGCTTATTTGTTCTAATATTTGATGTTTTTTTAAAATGTTTTAGATTTAAGTAGCAAATGAGAATCGCTAAAATGAATGCATATATTTTGAGACAAAGGTCTTCTATATGATTTTCAGTTTTGTTTAAGATAATTAAAGCAATAGTTTTTAAATAACGAAATAATATGTAAAAGTATGGTATTTGGTGTAAAAAGCACCTCGCTGTTGTGGCTAAAGGCACAGAGTAATTAACATGATAATTAATAGATGTCTGACTTTTCCATTTGTTGACATGACCTGGTTAAATTCAGATGGTAAATATCATATATTATGGTGGGTTTCCATATTAGAGATAATTACAATGTTCAGAATGAAACCATCATATTTAAAAACATGAGATTCATCATATCATATAATAAAATATAATTTGTTGTTACTACTGTAAATATATATTTAATTATTATTGGATTTCCTTCAATACTTTCAGAATCTTTACTTATTAAAATGATTTTGTGTCTGTATTTTAATATATATATATATATATATATATATATATATATATATATATATATATATATATATATATATATATATATAAAACATATTTTAATGACAGTATATTTAATGAACAAAAAATATTATTATTATTATTATTTTAAAATAAGCAGAAAATAGTACAAACTTTGCTCAAGTGATTGTTTTGAACAAGTATTAACTTAGACCAGGGGTGTCAAACTGAATTCCTGGAGGGCCGGAGTCCTGCAGAGTTTTGTTCCAATCCTGCGCCAACACACATAGCATGTAGATTTCAATAAGTCTGAAGGACTTGATTAGTTGGATCAGGTGTGTTTAATTAGGGTTCAATCTAAACTCTGCAGGGCTCTGGCCCTCCAGGAATTCAGTTTGACACCCCTGACTTAGACAATACTTAAAAAACAAACAAAAAAAAAAAAAAACATTATTTTAGCTGAAGTATTATTATTATTTTTTTATTCTTTATTTCTTAAACAATTTAGATTTATAACTATTTACAACAAAGCCCAAGATCCGCCCACATTCATAAGATACAGATATAAAAAAAAAAAAAGGAGAGAGAGAGGGGAATCCTTGTTTAGAGGTATAACCAATACCTCTCAAGATTTCAAGAGGTCTGATTAAGTCTCAACAAGGTCCAACCAAAACTGTACTGTCCTTCTGGTGGCGCCATGCACTTTAGCTGTGGTACACTCCAAAAGAGCAATGTCCAGCAGATAGGACATCCAAGTAGATGTAGCTGGGATAGATGGCTCAAACCAAAGTTTCAGGATAACCTTTTTGGCAGCAGTGAGGGCAGCAGACAAAATCCTCATCTGATTGACAGACAGTGATAGCGAGGAATCATCCAACAAAAGAAAAAGCAGTGGATCCTTTTGGATCTGAGTCTTTAGAAGATCAGTCAATATGTCCTGCACCGAGGACCAAAACATCTCAATTCTAGAACAGTCCCAGAACATATGCATATATGTACCTTGACTTGCACTGCTGCATAGGTGACATAAGGGGTCAGGCTTTCTTTTCATTTTATATAATAAACAGGGGGTGGCATACGCCTTATAGACTAACTTATAATGAATCATTTGATGTGCTGGGTTCTTTGAGGTAGCAAAACAATTTCTCCAGACAATGTCCCAGTCAATCAGAGTGTTAAGTTCTCTCTCCCAGAAGCTCTCAATCGGAATATTTGAGTACTGTCACACCACAAGCGATTTATAAATTATACTCACTATACCTCTAGAATCCATACTAGAATCTATCCAGTTTATCATAGGATGAGGAGGGTACACCATATGCTTTCAATGCAGATCTCAATCTTAAGTACAAGAAAAAGGAGAATCCTGGGAGAGAGAATTCATCTTTTAGAATCTGAAAAGACTTGAGCCCATAATCATTGTATAGATCTTTTAAAGTGTACAAAAGTGTATTAAAAAGTGTATTAAAATCGCCCCCTAGCACCACAAGACAGTCCTCTAAACTCACAACTAAACGTAATAGTTCTTGAAAAAACAAGGGATCACCCTCGGTGGGTGCATATACAGACACAAAAGCATATTTAGTATTGTTTACAGAACCAACAGCATAAGTGATTCGGCCTTCTGTATCTCCACCCGATCTTATAATTGAGAAATCAAAATTACGCTTAGACACAATCAGCACTCCTTTAGTTTTGTTGGCGGCCGAAGAGGAGCATATCACTTTAAAGTACCTATTTTGAAAGCGATGCACGTCAGCTGCTTTCAAATGAGACTCTTGTATAAGGGCGAGATGGACACTTTTGCATCTTAGGTAATCTAAGCATTTAGTTCGTTTAACAGGGCTATTTAACCCATTGACGTTCCACGACAATATATTTATAGCCATATATTATATAAGTAACATTATTTGGATACGTGGCCAATTTAGCAGTGCGGCTCGTCCGCCATCACCCAACCCGGTCATTTTCCGGATGGAAAGACAATCAAATTTTCTCAGTAAGGTCCTCCATAGGAACTGCAGATTCGTCTTCATTCACCTCAGATTCTTGTGATGCCGCCGATACAGCTCCCTTCAAAGAAGATTTTATGGTGGGATCCAGATTGAGAGCGAACTTTTCAACCTCCGCTGGTGTCTTAAGAAGTGAAATCTTCCCTCGATGAGTAACTTTCACAACCGCGGGGTAAAGCAAAAAGGATGTTATTCCCAGCTGAGTTAGCTTCTTTCTCGCCGATGACATCGCTCTCCTCTTAGCCGAAGTATGGGTGCTGTAGTCTGGGAAGAAAAGCAGCGGCGTTCCCATATGAAGAATTTGTCCGGCGGCACGGGCTTCATTCAGGATCGCATTCCGATCTTGATAACGTAGCAACTTGAAGATGAATGTACGAGGGGTTGTTTTTGGCCGTTTGCCGCTATATATACGGTGGGCTCTTTCAATCTCCATTACTTTGCCGGCAAGGGAGGGAATCCATTTAGGGAGCTGATTTTGTATAAATCGCAGAGTGTCATCTCCTTCCACACCCTCTTTTAGCCCTACTAGACGGATATTGGACTGGCGACTTTTATCTTCGATTCTTGCCAACTTTTCCTGAAGGGAGTCCACCGCTAGCTTAATCTCCACGGTGTCTTTTTCTGCATTACGGAGGGCTGCCTGCATGTTGTCAAAATTATTTCTTATCCGACTAACATCCTCTTCCAAACCATCAAGCCTCTCCGCAATCGGGGTGAATTCTTCTTTAAATAGCTCTCTAATTAAGCTGAGGTGCATCTTTAGCTCGTCAGCAACAATGGCGCAAAGTTCCCCCTCAGGAACACAATTAGGGTCTTTAACTCGCTTTTTCTCCGGGAAAGCCAGTGTTAATTGACGTTTTGCCATCCTTATTCGTTGCCCCGTGAGCAAAGTAATCAAAAACGAATCAAACGTTGGTGGTTTACTGAGAACAGATAAATTCAGGATACCGAGTCTGAGAGCAATCAAACTACACCGCCATTGCTATCGGTGGGTCACGTGACTCCTAGTTAGCTGAAGTATTTGTATCAATACTGTGGGCCCCATGTGTGGGGTAAAAGGCCCCTCTTGCCACATCATACATTTATAAAATAAACAAAATAAACAACTTGAATGATTTAATTCCACACAAAATCTGTTGCTCCATTAATGTTCAATACAACATTTTTTTTCTGCAATTATACATTTAAGGTGCAGTGAATAGCATTTTTTTTTTCTTAAGGTGGGCCTTTAGCCCCGTTGAACTCTACATATTACTGGGCTATATGTAACTTTATTAAAAAAAAAAAAAAAAAAAAAACTTACATGTTAATCTGATATATTTTCAGTTTTCACGTTTATTAAATGCAATAATAACTGAAAAAAATACATAATTTAAATAACTGAATAATTAATTGGACAGTAATTAATGGGCAATAATTGAAATCCCCAAAATATTCAGTTTTTATGTTTTGGTTTATTATAGACACAATGTATTGTACATTTTACTACGAGCATTTTATTAATGTAGAGGAAACACATATGAGATAACGATAACAATTATATCAAAACCTGTTCCCAAAACCTGTGTTGTATGGACATAACTTCAGGCCGGGAAATCTCACACTCATCCAGGCCATCCTATACACCAGGGGTGTCCAAATTTGGTCCTGGAGGGCCGGTGTCCTGTAGAGTTTAGCTCCAGCTTGCCTCAACACACTTGCCGGGAAGTTTCTAGTATGCCTAGTAAGATCTTGATTAGCTGGTGTATTTAATTGGTGTTGGAGCTAAGCTTTTAGTTAAATTCAAAGTATTACATTAGGACAATGTGTTATTGTTGTTATCTTTAAATCACTTTAATACCCTAGATTAACAAACCTAAATTGCATTCAAATATTTTACAATAAATTTGCTTAAGTGCCTAAAAGTCAAAATTAGTACAGCATGTTTATAGAAAAATACTGAGAACATTATTGCATTATTATGTCTCATATTTTTGTGGTGTTGTCAGCTCTAGCTCCCTCATTTACTATAAATCGATGTGAACATCTGTCTGCTAAATTTACTTGAAATTTACTTAAAACTGACTTGCAGTTGAAGCCCTGAACAGGGGTGCATTTCTCGAATGCAAATAAAGTTCTGTCATTACCAATAGAGTTCAATGGAACGACCATAGTTAGCTAACAAAGCTTTTGGGAACCGTACCCTAGGTCAGTAATTTTGCTACATTTCGCTGCTGCTTCTGGCCGCTTCCTCTCCTTCCTTGAGTCCTGCGCATTATTGATTACTCTGTTCGAATCAAATCTGCCAGTCAAGACTAACCTATGCATGATTTATTATCGATTTATTATCGAATGTCAAACTTGGCAATGATCACTCTGGTACATGGGGCAGGCAATGAAATAAAATAATAAAAATACAAATAATTAGGCTAAATAAAAATTTTAATTTAATAAAATTATATATATATAATAAAAAAAAAAAAAAAATATATATATATATATATATATATATATATATATATATATATATATATATATATATTCTTTTTTTTTAATTATTTAATTTTATTTAATTAAATTCAAAAACATTCATTCATGTATCATATTGTAGAAGGTTTAAATCATTGGCATTTAAATATACACAAACAGTAGAACTTGTATGATGTAGTATTTTAGTTGTTGTTACTCTTGCCAAGCTCTGATTCCTGAGAGATGCACAGAGAGGCAACAGCAGCGCGGTTGTTTTATTTGCATTCATTTCATTCATAAAGTTTACATTCATTCGTTCACTTCACACACTCATTATTGCATAGTGACATTAGAGGTTTATGTATAATATCGCGTGCTGATCCCCTGGCTCACCTGTTATTCAGCAAACAACAGGAGTGACTGTGCCAGCCTCTGCCGAATATTTATCGACAGAATTATTCGTTATCTGTTATTCGTTTTGAAGCCATTATCCGTTCCTTTCCGAATAAGGTATTTGGCTTTGGGCACACCCCTAATGACTATAATGATGATGATGATGATGATGGTGATAATGATGAGGATGAGTCATACGCTCATGTTTGTGACATTAAGTACTCAGTCTGTCCACGTCTGTCTTTTCTCGTTGTTTAACTCTGCTTATCTTATTTGAGGGTCACTGCAGCTGTTTCTCTGTCAGTGACACGCATCAAGTGAGAACATGTGCGGTGTTTGTTAAGCTTTGTAACAACTAATTAGATTTTGTTATTGACTTTTAGAGCAGAATAAATGATGCTCACTGGAAGGTCTTGAATAACAGTAAAAAACTTTTTTTTTTTTTTTTTTTTGTTCCAACCAGTATATTACCGACCTTCAATGTTGAAATAATGTTTAAATAATGTCACTTGTTGTTTCAACGTTGATATAACGTTTACTGCTGAATGGTGCAGCAAGAAGAGCTGGAAAAATTAAGTCAACTATTAAGAATCTTCATCTCTGTGTCATATTTGTTTGTGTGTGTGTGTGTGTGTGTGTTTAGTCAAGATTGCATGCGCAGTTTCACTTCCTTGTAGACGGCAATCACCAGTTTCTCACCACAGAAAGCAAATACTTAAACGTTGCATGATTTATAATTGCTGAGCTCCACAATTTAAACAACTGAATCTAACGCGGCAACATTAAGAGCATAATATTAGAAATAACAACTGATACATGTTGTTTCCAAGTCTATACAGTACATATTACTGTTGTTGGGAATTAAATAATTTCTACTGTAGTCAGTTAATGTTGAGACTCTGCAGAGCTTTTTAATCATTTCAACAAATTAATTATTACAAATGTTATTCTTGGTTTCATCATCAATTTTTGTCTAAACAAAAACTAAACTTACAAATTATTTTAGGTGCATCAGCAATGAAAATAATTTCAATTGGCCATGAAACTCCGTGTAAAAGGCATCATTTTATAACATAATTTTTTGACTAATTTGGCCTTGACTTTTATTTTTTGATTTCATTATCTGACTGTTATTATTATGTCAATCTTTAATCAGAAACACCAATATTGCAAGGTCTAGCTGTTGAATCTATTGTCTAATCGGAGGCATGTTTTTTAATGCATATATCAAACAAAGTTTTGGGTTGTGTTTCTTTGGTTTGAACCTTAAACATTTGAATTTCAAGAAAATATGAATGTGACCTGATGACAGATTTACACAGAATATAATCACCATGACCAGGGCTCTGCAACCTTCAACATCAAAAGAGCCATTTTGGCCCCTTTCCCACTGAATAAAATTCATATTGAGCCACAAAACCTATTTGATCCCTAAAATGAAGATAACACAGCATATAGCTAACGTTTTATATTCAGTTATGTTACAGGGCAGGGGTATAGCAATCATTTTAGAAGTGAGGGGGACAGAAAAATCAAATTTAATAATAAAAATAATATTTATTTAGGCTATGTATGTTTATCTAATTGACAAAAAAGAAGAAGAAGAAAAAAAAGTCTTATGTCTTTTAATTGGCTAAAAACTAAAATAACCAATAATTTGTATTCTATAATATTTTTGGTATATATTTTCCTAATGACAATTTTATGATTATGATTGGTTTATTTAAAGGGCGTAGTTTTGGTTTGAACATGGGGGGGGGGGGGGGGGGGGGGGGGTTGAAGTGTGAACCTGGGTCATGCTCACTAATAAGATTTATTTAGCTGTTTGTTTGCTTATGTTTATTTTTGTAAAACTAATTTTGTGCTATGATCCACACATGCAAAGTTGGTTGATAACATAACCGTAATAAATTAATAGCCTAGTTAACAAGTACTTGTTTACATGGGATATATAATGTAGCCTATTTTACATTATTTAAAGACTCATAGGCTGTAGTGTGACAGAATGTTTAACTCAACATGCCATGGGAAGTCAATCTAACATGTCCTTATATTGATATTGTTTATTTCTTACTTCTTAACAGTTCATCAGGCTCTTAATGGTTTAATCTATGCCATCTCAGGCCAGGTTTTTCCATCACTCATCATTAGAAACCATTGACACATGGCTCTCGATTCTGACTTGTACATGTATGAAAATGTAGCATAGTTATAACAGCATCTGTTATAATAAGGCTAGCCTATTATTCATTACCAGGCCAATAATTACTTTTTTTATTATTAATCTATATAACATTTTTTATGAAAAACAACAGCCTGTTCATTTAAAAACAACAGCTACAACATGCCACAATTGTAATATAAATAAATAGGGAAACATCTATTCCCTTAACAGATTATCTATTATAAATTCTGCATCAAGTTCAACAAAATGTACCACAATAAATAAGTCTACAATAAAACGTGATAAATTCCTCTGGTAAAAGTGGCCATGAGTAGTTTAAAAATATTTGAATATATTTTAGTGCTGGTGCAAGATTGTGTTTTCTCCTCTTTTCATCAGTTTTTTTAGTTTATGTGCCATTTTTTAGATAATGTTCAACTTTATCCATAGCATTTTAAAGTGCCAATTTCTCATTAGAATTCAAATAGATCGCACATTTTACTATTAGCTTCGCGATAGGAATGGCTCGCACAAATCTGATCACACTTTTCGAGGGCTCTGGTGAACGCGCGCTACTCGTGCACAATTGAAGTCGAAGTGAAGCAGTCAGTTATGTTAACATTATTTAGTAAAGTGATTTCCACTTTGATTAAAAAATATATAACAAATGTTATTAATGTAGTCATTTTAAAGAAAAAAAGATTTTTGTTATAGCTTTTGGGGCAAGGGCGCCACCCTCGCTCGATGGCCAGTGCAGTAATATATGCATTTCTTTACATTTTGAAATCAGGAATGTTATTTTAACACACAAATAATTTGGTTTTTACCATAATTTGGATGAATATTCAACCTCAAACTGTCTCTATTCTAAGTTTTGATCGAGGTATCCCAAACATTGTTTTCATAATGTCAGGCGCAACGTGATGTAAATAAACAACGCTTCATACAATATCATTCATGTCACATTTTATTGTTATGTCAGACCATTAAGACATACATTACATTGATTGGTTCACCAGTTGTACGTATCATATTTTATGTTCACCTGCGAATACAATTAGCTTTCCTGCTGTTAACAGGATGTAGTGTTTAACTAATCACCTAAAATCGGACCAGTGCTGTTTCCTCAAAGTTTATCATTCTCACGTGTTTTAAGTCGTGTCAGTTTAAATATTAAAGTGTTTAAGCCATTCAAGCGTGAGACAGCACGGAATATATTTCAATGCGGTACTTACACGCTGTGATAGACCTTTTCTGAAAGAGATTTAAATGCTTTACTCTTGTGTTGTGATAGATCATTTCTGTTCTCGCTGGTAGCACCACACACACACACACACACACACACAAAGCCACAGCTCGGCTCGGACAGCACGTGAGTAAGGGCTACCAAATTGAGCTTTCTTTCGTGCCTTCATCAGCAAATGCACACAAAGCACGTCGGAATGACAGTCTTGAGGAGTACCAATGTAAACTAGTATTTTTTACGACCCACACTTTACCCCAAACCAGCAGGTTCACGACTTCTTCAACCCCTAATAGGTCCTACTGCTAGGCCCCATCGCCGTATATGCTCTAATGCATAGGCAATTGCACTTATTATGGACTTAACAGTGCTTTCAAGGTCATCTTCCTCCTTTCAAAACAAGAGTGTGTTCAAAATGTAAAGAAATGCATATATTACTGCACTGGCCAGCGGAGCGAACCAACCCTGTGACGTCACACGCTGTGGTACTGCAGGATGGCGGCGCCCTTGCTCCAAAAGCTATAACAAAACATCCCCTTTCCTTTAAAATGGTTACATTAATTATGTTTGTTATATATATATATATATATATATATATATTTTATTTTTATTAAAATGGAAGTTGTTTTCCTAAATAATGCAAACTTGACTGACTGCTTCATTTTCACTTTAAAAGAACTGCTCTTCAGTCATATTGTGCTGATAACTGTAACTGCTCCGTTCGGTTCGTATGTGAAGTTTGCGCCGAAGTCGCGTTTTAAATAATTAATAAATTGTAAGTGACATTGTAATTTTGTTTGGCTACTGTTTTTATGCCCTTCACTTGCTAACTTCCCTCCTTCTTGTTAACTCAGATGTACATCATTGATTATGTTGCATGAGTGCCCACTACTGGCAGAACCCTTGCAATGGGCTGAACTGGAAAGTCCTAAGCCCTTGATCACTTAGAATCTGCTACAGAGTTGGTTTATTGTTTACATTTTTCCCCTTACGAATTTGTTTGGTGCAGCATCCTATATGTATATAAGTATGCCTGGGCTGTTATAAATGTAATAATAATAATAATAATATTTTATATATTATAGAGTTGTTTGGGGTGGGGATAAATTAAACGTGATCTGTGATGACGTCATAGTCATGTTGCATTGTGGTCTATAGAGCGGCCTGAAGTGTCCACATGAAGCAGACTCGCTCCCTCGGTCAAAATCAAGAGATCAAGGGTATGTCCATGTAAACTTCCCTCGTCCCCTCGACGATGTGGAACACACTTCAAAATGGCGGCGGGGATTCCCCTGAGGGGAAGTGCTTAGGGGAGTTTGGAACGTGCACTATATATAAAGGACGGTGTTAACCTCCTCTCTGCAAACTCTCTTCTGTCCTCAGGCAAACAGAGAATTTCAGAGATTCACCATGAAATATCTTGTTGTTCTTCTCTTACTTTCTTCTGTGTGTTTCTTCACTTTGAGTGAAGTAGTAGATAATAATTTTAGTAAATGCAAGGAGTTCTTCTTGAACAATGCACCTCCTGACTTCATACCACCAGCGCGCGTCTCAGTCAAGCCCATCTGTCAGTGTGTTTGGGATTACAATGATCAGCAAATTTATCTTTATGCAACTTTGTACAGCACGACCTGGAAGATCCCTGTCTACTCCGCGTATGTGTTTGGTAGTGCAAATGTTGGGAGATGTGACGCCTGGTACATTGAACCTCAGGTAAATATTAAGTTCATATTATAGGAAGAAGTTTAAAGGTGAAGCATGTAATTTTTGGATATTAAAACTCATATTTGCAGTGCTTAATGTGCAGACAACTGTAAATAATCCTTTCATAGTTTGATTCCTTAAAAAGTTTTTGGGACTATCTGTTTGTGTGGCTGATGACAAATGGAGGGAATGATTGAGAAACATGTCTGAAAAGTCATTACATGAATCGATATTTTTGCAATTATATCTGGAGCTGCTAAAGACACAGCCTAGCCTACGTCTGCAAGAGATCTGTTAAAGTTCTTTTCATCTGGAAAGCATCTGCTGTGTACAAACATCTGATATATGTCTTTAATATGTCAGTTTTACATTCATTCTACATCATAAACATCTTAAAAAACATTTTCTAAACATCTATTTGACATCTGATAAGAAACGTCCTATAGATGTATTGCAGATGAGCAAACACTGTAAAAAACACGTCTTGCAGATGTAAAAGCAGACGTCAAATAGACTCTCTGTGATGTATGTGTGCTATCAGGGAAACATTGCATGATTCTTAAAAGTTATTTGAAATAACAATGAATAATGTCTATTTTGAAAAGTCTGAGGTATTTTGTTGTTTTTGTTTCTCATTCCCTTTAGCTGGATGGAGAAGATGAGCCATGTATGGGACCTAGAGGCTACAGTAGAAGAATTGGCCTTAATCAGGCTCTGAATAGTGATTATGAGAACTCTGACTATGACAAAGGTCACCTCTATCCTGTGCTCCACACTTACAATCATCTGTCAATGCTGGCCACATCCACACTGACCAACGCGGCTCCGCAGAATAAATGTTTCAATCGGGTAGCTTGGCTGGAACATGAGAGAGCTGTAATTACAGACCTGAAATCCTGTGTTAAGGCTTATGTGGTGACTGGTGTAGTTCCTGACATGCAAGCCCCTAAACTGAAGAACAGAGTCTATGTGTCAAAGTATTACTGGAGAGCCACCTGCTGTCTGAAGAACAATCAGTACATAGGGAAGGGCTATATTGGACCGGACAACAACAACCAAGTGCAGGAATTAACAATACAAGAGCTTCAGGACAAGCTCAGTGTTTTTTACCAAATACAAATTTTTTCAAACAGATTTTGCCTACTGTAAAAAAAAAAAAGCCCAAATTGAATATGCATGTAACTAAAAAACTGCAACTGATACAGTTTTATTGTCGCTAATGTTCCTCGTCTAATGTTCATGTTTATCTACTCTCCTATTCCTTCTGACTATAATATATATATATATATATATATATATATATATATATATATATATATATATATATATATTTATATATATATATATTTTTTTTTTTTTTGGAAAACTTTTTTTTCAGAAAAAAGGGGCTATTCTTTGAAATATCAGATGATTCAGATATGTTTTGTTTGTGGTCAGTAAACAAAAAAGGCAGAAATGCATGCAGTCTGATTTTACATACATGCATCTGAATGTCGCTTGAAATCCAATGAAAATTGGTTTATTTAGTTTCTCACATTCTTTGTTTCCCAATCACTGGACTGAACATGTGCAAAGGTAGAATTTCCAATTTTCCATCCTCTCTTCCACACTGACAGCTGCTCTCAGGTGGCGTATAGGCATCATGCTGACATCTACACTATATGATACTTATATAGACGATAATATAGACATTATGTGACGTTCAGATCTTAAATCAGGTTTTGGATGGTCAGTTATGAGTTTCATCATCATATGTATAACCATCAGAGGGAGACAGAGGCTAACCGAACCGAGCAGATTTCAGGCTCATTCAAAGACAGCCTTTAGTGAGTTAAGAGACATCCGTGTAAATGAGGTGTTACTCTGGACTCTGTTATTCTGCACCTTGACCTTCTAGTTGCACTACTTCACACCATACTGCACTGCAAAGGTACATCTATATGGTGATTATTCTCTTTATTGTTTTCATTTCATGCTCTCTGTAAAGTAAAATATTGCACCATATATTATTCTCTACCTGTATTGAGTCACTCAATTTAATGTGTATATTGTTAATACTGTATATGTGTTGCATATAAATTCAATTCTTGTCATCCATACTGTCACGCTGCAGAGCTTTTCTCAAAATAATTCCGCCGCCTGTTCACTTGTGTTCATGGTATTGTGACAATAAAGTGATTTGATTTGAATCGGTCACATGTCTTTTGTTCATCAGTTGTACTGTAAGGTGCTGGATAACCATTGGAAATTGTTTATGACATGGAAGAAGAACATTAAGACAGGGACATGGACAAGCAAGCAAGAGGAAGAAAACCAGGAGAGCTCTGATGATGATGAGCAGGAAATTGGATGTGATTCTATGATGCTCAAGAATGGACTTAATATAAACTTTATGATATAAACACTCTGAATACTTACAGTGGGCACAATCTGCACGAGAGTTGAGGCAAGGGCCAATGACAGCAGTACGAGTGAAAGTCACTGAATTTTGTACGAGTTCGCTATGCAAATTTGAAAATTGAAATTTGCATCGGTCAAGTCCTAGATGTGGAGCGTTTACAACTTTTGGGGACAGATGGTAATTTGCAGTGTTGGGCAGTAGCGTCGCTACAAGCAGCGAAGCTACTAGTTTAACTACATTTCTCAGTAGTGTGGTCGAAGCTTAGCTGCTTTCTGAATCAAATAGCTTTTCAGTAGCGAAGCTCTTTTTTTACCAAGTAGTGCGGTAGCTGCCACACAAGCTACATTTCAGAGGGTGAGGTCAGAGAACAGTTGATCCAGAGGAGCGAGTCGCCGTGGCCGTACCTCGACAAGTACATGACACTGACAGAGATAACAGAGAGAAAATATGTTTTCAGATGCTTATTGTGCAACCCCAGATTGAACCTGCTTTCAACTTCGAAGACATCAAACACAAATTTGAGGACACATATTCAGGTGATTCCCAAAAACACAACCATCTTAATTGAGTCTTCAAACACAAACTAAGCACTTTCTACCTATCTTTTTTTCTATCTCTTGGTAGAAAAAAAGCGTTTTCCCTTGTTTATAAAAATAAAATCACATTTCAGATATATTGTAAACAAAGGGGAAAATAGCACATGCCCTCGTGCTAAATTAAGAATTTGTGATTTTAAAAACCCCATTAAAGTTTGATTTAAATCATTGATATGATTATATTATTTAATTATAATTTAAAAATAATCAAGATTATATTTTCACATAATGTTCTTTAGGATGATTTAAAGAGCAGGTCAGATGGGTTTTTGAAAAATCTCTCTTTTGCAGTTTATAACGTAGCTATCCTTAAATGAAAACAATCTGCAAAGTTGTTAATCAAAAAAGTGCATGATAAATAAAGATATTGTCTCTCAAAAGAGAGAGTCGGTTCTGAATCGCCGTAACGAGTCGTTATATTTTCGACTCTTTTGCCTGTTACCGGTGTACGTCACTGGGTAACATATTTGCATAATCCCCGCCTGCACGCGAAATACGAACAGAGTCTGACCTGCCCACAAACACTTTTGCTATTATTGCGTTTACATCATGTTGAGAAGACGCGGTGTTCAAGGATACCACAGAAATACAAGCCTTTCGAGCCTTTTGTTGTGTGCTTGACATTTTATCAAGAACTGCTTCTCTAATCTGGGCTTTTATCTTCGTTGGCTTCTAATCTTCTTAATTTGGACTAACAAGCTCTCTGAACCACGACCTGTAAGTAGTACGATTGATACGTTAGGTGTACATTTTTAATTGAGTGCTCAAAATATAATTTTTTTGTGCCAATATGTGATGTATACCTAGTGCAGCTTTAGGTTTCCAGGTAAAGCACGATATTAGTCTTACTGAAGTAGTTCTAAAAATTCGCAGTGAACCTAAGAATATGTCGATTATTGTAGACTGACGTTGTTCTAATTACTTTGTTTAATAATAAAGAATGTAGTGTAGCACACAGACTTTATAATAATTGTGAAACTGCTGTTTATTGTGCTGCACTGGCAGTTACAGGGTTAATGCGGGAGAGATGAGTGATTTCGGCTGGTGCTCCTGTGATACAACTGTTCTGCGTTCTGATTAAAAGTTAAGACCAAGCGTCTTTTGTCTGTCGTTCTTCAAACATTACAGTAGACATATTTTGGTTTACAAACTGTATCGTTTCATCATTTAGTCACTTTAGCACTCGGCTACATATCCACCTAGTGTTCACAGTTTAGCAGCTAAACTTTAGCTGTGGGCACGATTCACTTGCATAAGTGTTTTTGTATTTTATGTCATTATAAGAACGGATTGACTATATTATTGTTTTATGTAAAGGTGCTTTGTCAATGGTAGCGCTGGCTAACTGGCTCAAGGACTCATCTCTGTGCCAATCACAACAGGTTTGGCCAGCTGACCAATCAGAGCAGAGTAGGCTTGAGGAAGGGAGGGGCTTGCTCCGAACTTGCTTGAAACAAATCATTTCCTAATCATTGGCAAATGACTCTAATATTAAATGTATATTCTGAGAAAATTACAATGTTTTCTGACCTTAGATGCATTTAAACCTGATGTAGGGGACTCCAATACAATATTGGGACACTTTAAAATACCATCTGACCTGCTCTTTAATGTAGAAAACAGTAAATCAGAAAATAAATCAATTTAGCTGGGTTTGCAAAGACATTCACATTGTGAATTTTGTAATCTGGGACAGGTTGTGCTGAAATCTATGACATTATTTTTTTTGTCTTAGAAATAGTTTAATTATAGCAACTATTAATAGTTTTATAAGCAAACTTTATTTTTCTGCATTAAAGGGGTTAAATGTGCAAATACGTATGCAGATAGTATTGCAACATATGTACAACTACATCTCAAACATAATTCAACTATTTTTAGCATTCAATCATAAAAATTAATAAAATAACATAAAACCTTATTTAAAATGTTTTTAACATTTCCTAGAGGGTTCATCCAACTAAAATGGCCTCAATAGAAATGGAACGTGAGCACACAAGGGAATGAGGAGGAACACCCTGTTCCTCTCATACAAGGCAATGTAGCAAAGTGTTTCAGAAGAGGTAACCCCACTGTAACCCAAGAGTGATTTGACAAGTTGATCCTTAACATCATCATTCAAGGACCGCATCCACTTCACACTGTGGAGAGACCAGAATACATAGATTTATTCAGAGAGATTTTACCCAGCAGGCATTTGATGTCCAGGAGAACATTGGGAAGAATGCTTAAGGATGAGTATATATCAATGAAAAGCACACTGTCTATGATTTTGTCCAAACAGACACATGTATGTACCACAACAGATGCATGGTCTTCAAACAACAGAAGCTTCCTTGGGGTGACTATCCACTGGATAAACCAAGAAACATTAACCATCTGCTCTGGGGCATTAGCCTGTCATAGAATTAAAGGGCGCCACACATATGATGTTTTGGCTGAGATGTTGGAAAATGTGCACAGAGATTTCAACATAAAAGACAAGGTGACCGTTACAACCACAGATAATGGTTCAAATTTTGTGAAGGCTTTCAGTGTCTTTGCAGAAGTTCAAAGAACAATTCCAGACAGAGAAGAGGATGATGAGGAAGAAGAAGAAGAGGAGCACACTGTCTTAATAGATATCACAGACATTTTAAATGACACAGAAGAAGGCTACAGTCTCCCACCTCATCAGCGATGCGCCTACATCACCCTCAAACTGGTAGCAACAAGAGACATTGAGAGTGCTTTGACACAGTCAGAGGCCTTCAAAAAAATATCAAGATCAACGACTGGCAAATGCCAGGCACTATGGAACAAGCAACAAAGGAGCACACAAGCTTCAGACATAATCAAAGACAAGCTAGGCTGCCAGCTGATAGTTCCCAGTCCAACAAGGTGGAACTCCATTTACCATGCCTTGGAATGCTTGAATACCTGTATCCAGACGAAAGAACAAGAACTCCAGGAGACCTGTGAGAGGTTTCAGGTGACTCGCTTCAAAGTGGCAGAACTCAACTTCATACAGGAGTATGTTCAGGTAAATGTCCTCTTTATTTTGATATGTGCTTAAGTTAACTGGTGTTCATGCTGTAATTCATGTATCTGCTTGAACATAAAGGCAACCACCTACCTCTGAGCTTATTAGTACTGTATAATGAATTTTTCTCATAGGTTGTTAACTGAATGTTAATCTACTACTTAGAATGATGATGAATTTAAATAGGAAAACTCTTGTTATCATTACTATCACTTACTATCACTATTATTGCTATCACTTTTCAGTAATTTATGTATTCCTTTTCTTTGCATCTTTAAGGTAATGGCACCTCTGGCCAAGGCCATTGATGTACTACAATCTGATAAAATGGCCTACACTGGAGTGTTGGTGCCAACCATCTCAATTCTCCTCGATCGAATGGAGCATATAAAGCAGGAGGCAAACATACATCAATGTAAACCAATGATAGAAGCAATCATCAGTGGGGTGAAGCAGAGGTTTGGATACATTTTTTAAGATGCAAGGTTGCTTATAGCCTCTGCAGCTCATCCTATGTTCAGACTGGCATACATCCCCAGTGGAAAGAAGGCTGATGTTGTGTCCAAAATAAAAGCAAAAGTAAACCTGCTTCAAACTCAATGTGCAGATGATGATCACATGCAAACAGATGGTGAGGACCCAAGTGATGATGGTGATGAAATAACTGGATACTTCCCATCTCTCAGAACAAGACCAGTTCTGAAAGAAGTGTACAGCTACATCAACCTTGTCAATGCATTCCAAAACCTTCCAATAATGAAGAAGATCTTCATTAGGTACAACACAGGAGTCCCTGCTAGTGCAGCTTGTGAGCGACTCTTTAGTGTTGGAAAAGACATCTTCCGACCAAAGAGAAACTGCCTTTCTGATGGAAATTTCGAAAAGCTTCTGCTGTGTCGAGTGAATAAACACCTCTTGTAAAAATGATCAGGGTCCAGCCTGGACATGTCCTATGTGTGATAATCTCATACATTCACACACTTTGTGTGTGTTTTTTTTTTTTTTTTTTTGTTGGAGGTCTTAATTGTTTTGCTACTGTACTTTGAGCTGAGTTGAGTTTGAATTAACTTGCATTTTGTTCTGCAAAGGCCTATATTAAGCATGCTCATGCAAACAGGTGCGTACACATACTTGTGCGTACATTATTACGTGGATTACATGTATTTTGATTGTTTTTGTTGCCAAATTGATAAGGAACACAATAAACAATTGAACTAAACAATTACACCTGCCTATCTGTTTGACTGACAGTTTTGAGCACTGAGATAGCATTGACTTGTAATAAAAAGTGTTCAACATAAAAATTGAATTTTAAAAGTAGCTTAGATGTAGCAAGCTACTGTTGATGTAGCTAAGCTTGCTACATTTCCCAGGGGGGTAGCTTCAGTGTAGTGAAGCTTCATTTACTGTAGAGTAACTGGTAGCTTAGCTCATTACATTTTCCAAGTAGCTTGCCCAGCACTGGTAATTTGCATGAAAGACTCTGGGAAACGACACACCCTTAACAGTGAGCAAAATATCTCTAAACTCTTAGGATCCATATGTAGCAGTCGCACTGAGATAATTCAGATAATACCAAACATGTGACTGCATCACTTGCATTCATGTAGAACATTATGTTCTGCTATTAACCATTCTGAGTGACTGGAGATGATGAGCAATTAAAATATAATATATAAAAAATGCAAATATAAGTACAATATGTAATATTTGAATATTGTAATATTTACGACATTTGAAAAAACAATTAAAATATATAGCGCTTTTCAAAAAACATTTTGTTTTTAAGCCTATACAGAATTTATTGCTGGTCTATAACTCTGAAAGAATGTATACTGAATGTTAATCTTATATATTTTATATGTTAAATTAACATATGTGAAAGTTTTTTGTATGCATATGTACATTTATAATATATGCTTATATTGTATATATTTTATGTGTATATGCCAATATATGTTGACATTGTATATTTAAATATAAATGAGAGACACGTGTATTACAATTAATGATACAATTGATATATATATATATATATATATATATATATATATATATATATATATATATAATTGTATAGTTTATTGTATATTACAAGAGACAGAGAGAAATCTTTCGCACTCCTCCTTTATACTTATATGGTTGGTTATAACGTTGAACAATTTGAGTATCAATTATCAACAATTTGATGAGATCAGCTCCCAGCAAACGCTCCGTTGAACCCGTTAGTCTAGGGATACTGATAGACAAATGTAATGTTGATAGAGAATCTTTGGCCACTTAAATAGGTAACGTTCAGTACCTGCAGTCTGTCACATGCTCACAGCATTATCCTCCTCTCTGAAAACTCTCTTCTGTCCTCAGGCAAACAGAGCATTTTTTAGAGATTCACCATGAAACATCTTGTTTTTCGTCTGTTACTTTCTTCTGTAAACGGTTATTTTTTTAAATGTCAGGAATTTCCCCTACTTATTAAAAAGCTACATTAATTACAGTAGCGAACATCATGAACATAATAAACATCAGACGGACACGACCTCAGCATATAAAACAAACGACAAAGTGCTCATTCTGAAATCTGAATTTATTCAGAGAAATAACTGACTATATACAGTACGGATTTAAAGACATAAAGCTTTATTTCCAAGATAGTAAGTTAAGCTTTTCATTTCATTATAGAGCAACATTAACAACATAATTGTATTATTCATTGTAATATATTCAAATCGATTTCTGATACTAATATGTTCATGTTTAATAATTCCTGAATAATTATGTTCATAAAGAAATAGGCTATATTTTGTGTTGGATCGTTACCTGTGTCATCAGTGCGCAGCAGACACACCCACCTAAACGGTTTAAATATATCGCTTATACTGCCCCAAAAGACCGTAAACACTGCAGATAACATCTGAAGTAAACAATAATTTACATACACATAACATAAAAACTAGTCCCGTTTGACTGATCTGCTTCAAATCGGGTGATTTTAGGACAGCGGTTTGAATGTGACTCAATGGTGCTCTCTGCCGGTAGGGATTAGTAAGATGGCGGATCGAACACTTCCGGTGGCTTCACTGCCTGCTGGCAGTTTAGAACGCGATGAGCGATCCAGTCATATATAGATCAGTGCTGCTGACACTATACCGTCACTCTAGGTGGGCGTGGCTTCAACAACCAGGTCCCGCCTTTTTGCCCATTTTCGATTATCCGGGAGAGCCACGCGGTGACGCGCTGCCAAGATGGCGACGGCCCGATCTGCACACTTTGAGCTTCAAAAACACTCTTCAGCAGTCTAAGGGTGACGTCACGGACACTACGTCCATGTTTTTATACAGTTAGATGGGTTTTAAAAAAGAAACTAATATAGTTTTGTGCCCTGTGTCATTTACATTTCTCAAGCTTTTTGCTTGATTTATTTGTAACACATTAGTCTCGAAACCTTTTCAGCTCTTTCTGCTAATTGTATAGTTGTATGAATCGTCACTTCCTGTTTGTTGCTGTCGTATGCCTTTAGTTTGAGCTCCGTCACGTTATTTCTCTATCGTCTATTTTTTATTGTTGAAATCTATTTTATACACCATCATTTTCGTTTCTATAATGTGTGAATATATCCTCTATCGCCGGGGTACTCAATAGGCGGACTCCGGTCCGCATCCGGACCCAGACGCGGTTAAATCTGGACCGACGCCAAAAACAACATGCTAATTTAATCATAATCCAAATTAATTTTCAATGGGGTGAGCAATGGTGATTCCGCGCTATATATCGTTGAGGTGTCTACTCGGTTTGGCTGCTTCATCTATGTCCAATCACAGTAGCTGTAACAGCGTCGCTATAGCAACGTCGCCACTACGTCACTCGCTCGCTAACTCAAGGTAGCCAGATTTATCTACCGATCACATCTTCTGGGCCGGGCAGGCGAACAGGCATTCTAACCATTTGCGAGCACAGTGCAAATATCGATAACTGCCTTTTTTTTTGCTGACTGAAAGTGAAAATGGCTTGCTCAAAGTTGGCCGCTGATAAGAAAAGAAAAGTCGGTACCGAGACGGTAGCAATCATCAAAAGTGGTAACGTAAAACGACATTATGAAACCAAGCATGCACATTTTGAACAAAATTACCCTCAGAACACAGAGGTAAGGACCATAAAAATAAACCAGCTGAAATCATCCTATGAAGCTACAAGCAGTGTAATAGTAAGATCAGCCACACAACAGGAGCGGGCCACGGAAGCCTCACTAAGAGTAGCATGGGTCCTAGGAAAACACAAGAAATCCTTCTCTGATGCTGAAATAGTCAAGGAGTGTATGAGTGAAGTGGTGACCGCTCTGTTTGAAGGGACTCAAAAGGATGAAATAATCCAGAAAATAAGCCAAATACCCTGTTCTGATTCCACTGCTGCAAGACGAACTGAAATACTTGCTGATGATTTGCTTGAACAACTTAGCTTTGCTATTAAAAAAGCCAAATTCATTTCATTGGCTGTGGATGAATCCACAGACAACACAGACAATGCACAACTCATGGTCTTTGTCAGATTTTTTGATGAAGAAAAGGGAGAATTTCATGAAGATGTTTTGGGTCTCACAAACCTCCATGGACACACAAGGGGGGATGACATTTATGAAGCAGTGACACAGATGCTTAGAGACAGAGAGATAGACCTGAAGCAAGTTGTTTCCATTGCTACTGATGGTGCACCATGTATGATTGGGAGAGAGAGGGGATTAGTGTCACGCTTGAGAACTCACCACCCTGACCTCATGGCATACCACTGCATAATTCACCAGATGGTTTTGTGTGCCAGCCTTGGAGAAAAGTACTCAGAAGTAATGACAAAAGTCATGAAACTTGTCAACTATCTGAGAGCATCCTCTGCTCTGCAACATCGTTTGTTGCGCTCATTTTTAATAGAGGTGAATGCAACATTTGATGATTTGCTCCTTCACAACAATGTCCGGTGGCTTAGTAAAGGCAAGGTACTCGAGCGGTTTTGGGCACTGCGGAAAGAGCTGGAGACATTTCTATTGAATCAGAAGAGTGCAAAAGCCAAACCATTTTTGGATTTCATGAAGAATGAAGAAGACATGGAAGTTGTTGCTTTTCTAACTGACATTACTTCCCATCTCAATGACCTTAATATAAAGCTCCAGGGCAAAAACAGCACAGTGTGTGACCTCATGTCAGCTGTCCGTGCTTTCCAGAGGAAGCTGGAGGTCTTCAAATGTGACTTACAGCAGAACCTGCTTCACTTTCCAAGACTTTTGGATCAGACTGCAGGAAACATCACCGTCATAATTATGCTGAATTCCTGGAAAAGCTGATTAAAAATTTCCAAACTCGCTTTGAAGATTTCCCTCTGGCAAAACTAGTCTTGTTGTGCATCGAAAATCCATTTCTTGTCAAAAATGTTGCAGAATTTTCAACTGAAGCCACGAAAGTCTTCCCATGGCCCAATGCTGCTTCTCTGCAAACAGAGTTAATTGAGCTCCAAGAAAACCTAGCACTGCAGGAATCTCACTGTGACCCTGTCACCTTCTGGACGAAGATGGTTACTGCAGTAGGTGTTCCTCTGCTGCAGAAGATGGCCCTTCAGATTCTCACCATGTTTCCCTCAACGTGAGAAACTGTGAATCTGCCTTTTCAACCATGAACATGGTGAAAAATGCTTACCGTAGCACACTCACCAATGAACACTTACATCAGTGCCTCCGCCTGGCCCTCACACCTTTTATGCCCAAGTTTAAACAACTGGTGGCACAAAGAAGGTGTCACCTTTCACACTAAAAGGTCTACCATGTAATTTTTTTGTGTATAGTTCAAAAGTTTTGGGGAATGCCTTTTTTTGTTGTTGGAGTTCTGAATTTGGAATTTGATGGACACTTTTCCGGACCTCGGACTAAATGGAAAATTGGTAAGTGGACCTTTCAAGTTTATATTTGAGTACCCCTGCTCTATCGTATTCTATAACAAAAACAATCAGAGTGCCTTGTTATCACTAGTTTTATTTTGATTTCCCGAGTCCGCTAGTAGCTTATAGCCCATTAGCATCACCAGCGTGGTTGTCGCTAAACCCGCGTGCATCGCTAATAATCTATTCACACACATTACAATTGCTTTACTCACTATTACTTGCTTTAATGGCAGATGTTTGTCTACCTTTGAGTGCAGGTGACGACACGTTCGAGCTGCATTCGGTGCAGCTGGAGCTGGAGGCCGTGGAGAAGCAGATTCGGGTCCTGGAGCAGAGGCAGGCCCAGCTGAGAGAGCGGAGAGCCGCGCTGGAAACCTCCCGGGCTGACGCTCACAAGTCCAGGGTAAGTATGCAGTGCGCTACTAACAGTCCCACCACCTCCACCCCGTGTGTTTCTCTGCACAGGCCCGGTGCACCCAGGACGCGATCTGCCCAGATGTCCTTCACACCGGCGCCGGGACACCACGGACCCTGGGTGCATCCGCAGCGGAGGACGCGAGCCAGGCCCCGGGCGACGACCTCTCCCCCTCCACACGGAACTGCTTCTCTCCCCTCTGCGAGACGGAACGCGACGCTGTGATCGTCGGAGACTCCATCGTCCGACACGTCCGTGCTACGTTAGCTGAAGGTAGAGTGCACACTCACTGTTTCCCTGGTGCTCGTGTTCTCGATGTTTCTGCGCAGATACCCGTGATCCTGAAGGCCGACGAGAGCCCCAGAGCGGTCGTGCTTCACGCCGGGGTTAACGACACCATGCAGCGGCAGACGGAGACGCTGAAGAGGGACTTCAGGAGCCTGATCGATCATCGTGTCAGGACCACTGCCCACGTATCGACGAGGACACGAAAGGTTCAGTAGACTTTTTGCTCTAAATGAATGGTTATTGTCATGGTGTAAAGAACAGAAACTGCTCTTTGTTAATAATTGGAATCTTTTCTGGGAGCGTCCTAGGCTTTTTCGCGCTGATGGCCTGCACCCCAGCAGAGTCGGAGCGGAACTCCTGTCGGACAACATCTCCAGGACTCTACGCTCCTTTTGACTAGTAAGCCAATTCTCAAATAACTGCTATGATGGCTTTTGTTCTACCCCGTAAATGATAGAAGTACTTGCACTGTCCAATCTATTAAGACTGTGTCTGTTCCCCGAATAATGAGGTCAAAATATAAATTTAATGTAGGATCTAGAAAAAAATCTTATCGTGATTAAACCAGAAAAACGTAAAATAAATGAACAAAAACAATTTTTAAAGTTTGGGCTCATAAACATTAGATCACTCACACCCAAAGCAGTTATTGTAAATGAAATGATCACAGATAATAGTTTTGATGTACTCTGCTTGACTGAAACCTGGCTAAAACCAAATTATTATATGGGCTAAATGAGTCTACTCCACCAAACTACTGTTATAAACATGAGCCCCGTCAGACTGGTCGTGGGGGAGGTGTTGCAACAATATATAGTGATATTCTCAATGTTACCCAGAAAACAGGATACAGGTTTAAATCATTTGAAATACTTCTGCTTAATGTTACACTGTCAGATATGCAAAAGAAATCTATCGTATCTCTTTCTCTGGCTACTGTGTATAGACCACCAGGGCCATATACAGAATTCCTAAAAGAATTTGGAGATTTCCTCTCAGACCTGTTGGTTACCGCTGATAAAGCGCTAATTTTCGGAGATTTTAACATTCATATTGATAATACAAATGATGCATTAGAACTTGCGTTTACTAACTTATTAAACTGTTTTGGAGTAAAGCAAAATGTCAATGGACCCACTCATCGTTTTAATCATACGCTAGATTTAATTATATTGCATGGAATCGATCTTACTGACATAGATATCGTACCTCAAAGTGATGATGTTACTGACCATTTCCTTGTATCGTGCATTTTGCGTATTGATGATAATAACTATATAGCTTCGCGTTATCGTCCGGGCAGAACTATTGTTCCAGCCACCAAAGACAGATTCGCAAATAACCTGCCTGATTTATCTCAACTGCTCTGTGTACCCATAAATACACATGAACTAGACAAAATGACTGGCAACATGGGCACTATCTTCTCTAATACATTAGAAGCTGTTGCCCCCATCAAATTGAAAAAAGTTTGAGAAAAACGTACTGTGCCATGGTACAACAGTAATACCCACGCTCTCAAGAAAGAAACTCGTAGTCTTGAGCGCAAATGGAGAAAAACTAACTTGGAAGTTTTTAGAATTGCGTGGAAAAACAGTATGTCCAGCTATAGACAGGCTCTAAAAACTGCCAGGGCCGAGCATATCCACAAACTCATAGAAAACAACCAAAACAATCCAAGGTTTTTATTTAGCACAGTGGCTAGATTAACAAATAACCAGACGCCACCCGATCTAAATATTCCCTCACAGTTAAATAGTAATGACTTTATGAATTTCTTCACTGATAAAATAGATAACATCAGAAATACAATAACAAATGTAGATTCTACAGCATCTAATACTTTAGTTTTATCCATCGCACCCAAAGATAAACTGCAGTGCTTTACAACTATAGGACAGTGACGTGACATACAGCCAAGTATGGTGACCCATACTCAGAATTCGTGCTCTGCTTTTAACCCATCCAAAGTGCACACACACAGCAGTGAACACACACACACTGTGAACACACACCCGGAGCAATGGGCAGCCATTTATGCTGCGGCACCCGGGGAGCAGTTGGGGGTTCGGTGCCTTGCTCAAGGGTACCTCAGTCATGGTATTAAGGGTGGAGAGAGCGCTGTATATTCACTCCCCCCACCTACAATTCCTGCCGGCTCGAGACTCGAACTCACAACCCTTGGATTGCAAGTCCGACTCTCTAACCATTAGGCCACGACTTCCCCAAGAAGAGCTAAATAAACTTATCACTGCATCTAAACCAACAACATGTTTATTAGATCCTGTACCCACTAAATTACTGAAAGAGTTGTTACCTGTAGCAGAAAAACCGCTTCTCAATATTATTAACTCGTCGTTATCTTTAGGTCACGTCCCAAAACCATTCAAGCTGGCGGTTATTAAGCCTCTTATTAAGAATCCACAACTAGATCCTAGTGAACTGGCAAATTACAGACCCATTTCAAATCTTCCATTTATGTCTAAAATTTTAGAAAAAGTTGTGTCTGCTCAATTGTGCTCCTACCTGCAAAAAAATGATCTCTATGAAGAATTTCAGTTGGGTTTCAGGCCCCATCATAGCACAGAAACTGCACTTGTTAAAATTACAAATGACTTGCTTCTTGCATCAGACCAAGGCTGCATCTCATTGCTAGTTTTACTTGATCTTAGTGCTGTGTTCGACACCATAGATCGCGAGATACTCATAGATAGATTACAAAACTATACAGGTATCCAAGGGCAGGCTTTAAGATGGTTTAGATCCTACCTGTCCGATCGCTACCACTTTGTTTATCTAAATGGGGAGTCATCTCATTTATCACCAGTAAAATATGGAGTGCCACAAGGATCTGTCCTAGGTCCTCTACTATTTTCAATATACATGTTGCCCCTTGGTAACATTATTAGAAAATACGGGATTAGTTTCCACTGTTATGATACTCAACTATATATCTCAACAAGACCAGGTGAAACTTCAAAATTATCTAAGCTAACAGAGTGTGTTAAAGATATAAAAGATTGGATGACCAATAATTTTCTCCTATTAAATTCAAATAAGACAGAGATATTACTTATTGGACCAGAAAACATTACACAGAATCTCATAGATTAAAATTTGAAATTAGACGGATGTACTGTTACTTCCTCTTCTGTCAAAAATCTGGGTGTTATATTAGACAGTAACTTGTCTTTTGAAAATCATATTCCCCATGTTACAAAAACAGCATTCTTCCATCTTAGAAACATTGCCAAGCTACGAAACATGTTACCTGTTCCTGATGCAGAAAAGCTAGTTCATGCGTTCATGACCTCTAGACTGGACTATTGTAATGCACTGCTAGGTGGTTGTCCTGCATCCTCAATAAACAAGCTACAGGTAGTCCAAAATGCAGCGGCTAGAGTCCTTACCAGGTCAAGAAAATATGATCATATTACCCCAATTTTACAGTCTCTGCACTGGCTACCTATTAAGTTCCGTATCAGTTACAAAATATTATTGCTTACTTATAAGGCCCTTAATGGCTTAGCTCCTGCGTACCTAACTAGTCTTCTACCACGCTACAATCCATCACGCTTCCTAAGGTCACAAAATGCTGGACTTTTGATACTACCTAGGATAGCAAAGTCCACTAAAGGAGGTAGAGCTTTTTCGCATTTGGCTCCCAAACTCTGGAATAGCCTTCCTGATAATGTTCGGGGTTCAGACACACTTTTTTAAAATCTAGATTAAAAACACACCTTTTTGGCCAAGCATTCAAATAATGCATTTCATAATTTTGGACTGCAGTTATATCTGATCAAATGCGCATTATTATTCTTTAGCTTGGGTTAAACTAATTAATTTTACTTGGTTGGAACAGCAGCTATGCTAATTATGTCTCTATTTGTTTCTCTGTTTTGCCACGGGATTTACACAAGCTCCAGTCTGGATCCAGAACACCTGAGAAGAGATGATGCCAACCCCTCAGAGGACCTCAGATGATGCTAACCCAGAGACAACATACAGAACTACCACATTTTGCTCTAAGTTTGATTGCATAATTGCTGTTAATAGTGTTAATCGTCTGTTTGTTTACGTCTTTTATTGATTTTTCTGAACATTTCTGCCGTATACACATAAACTGACAGTCACCACTGATAAGCTAATACTAAATATTGTAGAAACTTAATGTTCTGTAAAGTTGCTTTGCAATGATTTGTGTCGTAAAAAGCGCTATACAAATAAACTTGAATTGAATTGAATTGAATTGGTGTAGTAGCCTGTAGAGATATGACTGAGGTGCCCTTGAGCAAGGCACAAAACCCCTGACTGCTCCCACTGCTCCGGGTGTGTGTTCACGGTGTGTGTGTGTGTGTTTTCACGGTGTGTGTGTGCACTTTGCATGGGTTAAATACAGAGCACCAATTCTGAGTATGGGTCACCATACTCGGCTGTATGTCACTTCACTTTTTTCACCTAAAAATGAAAATTCATCATTGACTCGCCCTCATGTTGTTCCAAAACCCACAAGACATTTGTTCATCTTCAGAACACAGATGGAGATATTTTAATGAAATCTGAGAGGTGTCTCTCTGAGAGGTGTCGACAGTTTTTGCAACTACCTCTTTGACATTTCAGAAAGTTCATAAAGCGATCGTAAAACGAATCCATATGAAATGTGAGGCTTAATCCAAATTTTCTGAAAAGACTTGATCACTTTACATGATGAACAGATCCAGCTTAGGATTTTATTCACATATAAACATTTGTTTATAGAAAGGTTGAAGGACAAGAACGACTCTCTTATCTTCTGCTTCTGGCCATTGAAAAGGACATCCCAATCATAAAAGATGAGATTATCAAGATCTTTCAGGATATGGTTCCAAATAGAAAAGGAACAGTTAAAAATCAAAATGTAAAACAGTAAAATGTGTAATTGTGATGTTCTATGAAAAACATCTACAATAAAGTCTGAAATTAACAGAGTGTGATGTCTTCTCTTTTAACTGTATATTTGTAACAACTGGATAATTTAATTGGATCTTAATTATATGATTAAGAGAGTGTGGCGAGGGGTGGTTGGGAATAAGAAGTCTGCAGCAGGCTGTGATAAGGAGGTCAAGTGAATGTTAACTAACACCTGTGTGTCTGAGCAATGCTTATGTGGTTTATGAGGAAATTTACAAATTTGTATAATGACATGGTTATGACATAGATATTACAATGAGGAGGTAATTTATGAGGACATTTCAGTGTCCCCATAATTCAAAAGGCTTATAAATCATTCAGAATTAGGATTTTTTTTTTCTTTTTTTTGGAATTTTTTTTTTCAAAAAAAAGGAGCTATTCTTTGAAATATCAGGTGATTCAGATATGTTTTGTTTGTGGTCAGTAAACAAAAAAGGCAGAAATGCATGTAGTCTGATTTTACATACATGCGTCTGAATGTCGCTTGAAATCCAATGAAAATTGGTTTATTTAGTTTCT
The DNA here is from genome assembly GCA_024542945.1 of allo-octoploid hybrid of Carassius auratus x Cyprinus carpio. Lineage (NCBI taxonomy): Eukaryota > Metazoa > Chordata > Actinopteri > Cypriniformes > allo-octoploid hybrid of Carassius auratus x Cyprinus carpio. The sequence goes on along the minus strand of CM045012.1, from coordinate 39,172,939 downwards.
CACATTCTTTGTTTCCCAATCACTGGACTGAACATGTGCAAAGGTAGAATTTCCAATTTTCCATCCTCTCTTCCACACTGACAGCTGCTCTCAGGTGGCGTATAGGCATCATGCTGACATCTACACTATATGATACTTATATAGACGATAATATAGACATTATGTGACGTTCAGATCTTAAATCAGGTTTTGGATGGTCAATTATGAGTTTCATCATCATATGTATAACCACCAGAGGGAGACAGAGGCTAACCTAACCGAGCAGATTTCAGGCTCATTCAAAGACAGCCTTTAGTGAGTTAAGAGACATCTGTGTAAAAGAGGTGTTACTCTTGACTTTATTCTGCACCTTGACCTTCTAGTTGCACTACTTCACACCATACTGCACTGATAAGGTACATGTATATGGTGATTATTCTCTTTATTGTTTTCATTTCATGAAAGAAGGCTGATGTTGTGTCCAAAATAAAAGCAGAAGTAAACCTGCTTCAAACTCAGTGTGCAGATGATGATCACATGCAAACAGATGGTGAGGACCCAAGTGATGATGGTGATGAAATAACTGGATACTTCCCATCTCTCAGAACAAGACCAGTTCTGAAGGAAGTGTACAGCTACATCAACCTTGTCAATGCATTCCAAAACCTTCCAATAATGAAGAAGATCTTCATTAAGTACAACACAGGAGTCCCTGCTAGTGCAGCTTGTGAGCGACTCTTTAGTGTTGGAAAAGACATCTTCCGACCAAAGAGAAACTGCCTTTCTGATGGAAATTTTGAAAAGCTTCTGCTGTGTCGAGTGAATAAACACCTCTTGTAAAAATGATCAGGGTCCAGCCTGGCCATGTCCTACGTGTGATAATCTCATACATTCACACACTTTGTGTGTGTTTCTTTTTTTTTTTTTTTTTGTTGGAGGTCTTAATTGTTTTGCTACTGTACTTTGAGCTGAGTTGAGTTTGAATTATATTGCATTTTGTTCTGCAAAGGCCTATATTAAGCATGCTCATGCAAACAGGTGCGTGCACATACAGGTTCTTCTCAAAAAATTAGCATATTGTGATAAAAGTTCATTATTTTCCATAATGTAATGATAAAAATTAAACTTTCATATATTTTAGATTCATTGCACACCAACTGAAATATTTCAGGTCTTTTATTGTTTTAATACTGATGATTTTGGCATGCAGCTCATGAAAACCCAAAATTCCTATCTCAAAAAATTAGCATATCATGAAAAGGTTCTCTAAACGAGCTATTAACCTAATCATCTGAATCAACTAATTAACTCTAAACACCTGCAAAAGATTCCTGAGGCTTTTAAAAACTCCCAGCCTGGTTCATTACTCAAAACCGCAATCATGGGTAAGACTGCCGACCTGACTGCTGTCCAGAAGGCCATCATTGACACCCTCAAGCGAGAGGGTAAGACACAGAAAGAAATTTCTGAATGAATAGGCTGTTCCCAGAGTGCTGTATCAAGGCACCTCAGTGGGAAGTCTGTGGGAAGGAAAAAGTGTGGCAAAAAACGCTGCACAACGAGAAGAGGCGACCGGACCCTGAGGAAGATTGTGGAGAAGGACCGATTCCAGACCTTGGGGGACCTGCGGAAGCAGTGGACTGAGTCTGGAGTAGAAACATCCAGAGCCACCGTGCACAGGCGTGTGCTTTTGAACCAGAAACAGCGGCAGAAGCGCCTGACCTGGGCTACAGAGAAGCAGCACTGGACTGTTGCTCAGTTGTCCAAAGTACTTTTTTCGGATGAAAGCAAATTTTGCATGTCATTCGGAAATCAAGGTGCCAGAGTCTGGAGGAAGACTGGGGAGAAGGAAATGCCAAAATGCCTGAAGTCCAGTGTCAAGTACCCACAGTCAGTGATGGTCTGGGGTGCCATGTCAGCTGCTGGTGTTGGTCCACTGTGTTTTATCAAGGGCAGGGTCAATGCAGCTAGCTATCAGGAGATTTTGGAGCACTTCATGCTTCCATCTGCTGAAAAGCTTTATGGAGATGAAGATTTCGTTTTTCAGCACGACCTGGCACCTGCTCACAGTGCCAAAACCACTGGTAAATGGTTTACTGACCATGGTATTACTGTGCTCAGTTGGCCTGCCAACTCTCCTGACCTGAATCCCATAGAGAATCTGTGGGATATTGTGAAGAGAAAGTTGAGAGACGCAAGACCCAACACTCTGGATGAGCTTAAGGCCGCTATCGAAGCATCCTGGGCCTCCATAACACCTCAGCAGTGCCACAGGCTGATTGCCTCCATGCCACGCCGCATTGAAGCAGTCATTTCTGCAAAAGGATTCCCGACCAAGTATTGAGTGCATAACTGAACATAATTATTTGAAGGTTGACTTTTTTGTGTTAAAAACACTTTTCTTTTATTGGTCGGATGAAATATGCTAATTTTTTGAGATAGGAATTTTGGGTTTTCATGAGCTGTATGCCAGAATCATCAGTATTAAAACAATAAAAGACCTGAAATATTTCAGTTGGTGTGCAATGAATCTAAAATATATGAAAGTTTAATTTTTATCATTACATTATGGAAAATAATGAACTTTTTCACAATATGCTAATTTTTTGAGAAGGACCTGTACTTGTGCGTACATTATTACGTGAATTACATGTATTTTGATTGTTTTTGTTGCCAAATTGATAAGGAACACAATAAACAATTGAACTAAACAATTACACCTGCCTATCTGTTTGACTGACAGTTTTGAGCACTGAGATAGCATTGACTTGTAATAAAAAGTGTTCAACATAAAAATTGAATTTCAAAAGTAGCTTAGATGTAGCAAGCTACTGTTGATGTAGCTAAGCTTGCTACATTTCCCAGGGGGGTAGCTTCAGTGTAGTGAAGCTTCATTTACTGTAGAGTAACTGGTAGCTTAGCTCATTACATTTTCCAAGTAGCTTGCCCAGCACTGGTAATTTGCATGAAAGACTCTGGGAAACGACACACCCTTAACAGTGAGCAAAATATCTCTAAACTCTTAGGATCCATATCTCCTTTTAGTCTGCTTCATGTGAGATTGAGACCATTGTAGCAGTCGCACTGAGATAATTCAGATAATACCAAACATGTGACTGCATCACTTGCATTCATGTAGAACATTATGTTCTGCTATTAACCATTCTGAGTGACTGGAGATGATGAGCAATTAAAATATAATATATAAAAAATAAAAATATAAGTACAATATGTAATATTTGAATATTGTAATATTTACGACATTTGAAATAATTAAAATATATAGCACTTTTCACAAAACATTTAGTTTTTAAGCCTATACAGAATTTATTGCTGGTCTATAACTCTGAAAGAATGTATACTGAATGTTAATCTTATATATTTTATATGTTAAATTAACATATGTGAAAGTTTTTTGTATGCATATGTACATTTATAATATATGCTTATATTGTATGTATTTTATGTGTATATGCCAATATATGTTGACATTGTATATGTAAATATAAATGAGAGACACGTGTATTACAATTAATGATACAATTGATTTCGCACTCCTCCTTTATACTTATATGGTTGGTTTTAATGTTGAACAATTTGAGTATCAATTATCAACAATTTGATGAGATCAGCTGGTGGCAAACGCTCCGTTGAACCCGTTAGTCTAGGGATACTGATAGACAAATGTAATGTTGATAGAGAATCTTTGGCCACTTAAATAGGTAACGTTCAGTACCTGCAGTCTGTCACATGCTCACAGCATTATCCTCCTCTCTGAAAACTCTCTTCTGTCCTCAGGCAAACAGTGCATTTTTTAGAGATTCACCATGAAACATCTTGTTTTTCTTCTGTTACTTTCTTCTGTGTGTTTCTTCGCTTCGAGTGAAGTAGTAGATAATAATTTTAGTAAATGCAAGGAGTTCTTTTTGAACACCGCACCTCCTGACTTCACACCACCAGCGGACGTCTCAGTCAAGCCCATCTGTCAGTGTGTTTGGGTTAAGGAAAATAAGCAAACTCTGAAAAAATATATGTATGCAACTTTGTACAGCATGACCTGGAAGATCCCCGTCTACTCTGCATATGTGTTTGCCAGCCCAAATAAACAGAGACAAGACCTATGGTACATTGAACCTCAGGTAAATATTGTTTAAGTTCATATCATAAGAAACTTAAAGGTGAAGCATGTATTTTTTGGATATTAATACACTCATATTGCAGTGTTTAATGTGCAGACAACTGTAATTAATCCATTTATGGTTTGATTCCTTAAAAAGTTTTTGGGACTGTATGTGTGGCTGATGACAAATGGAGGGAATGTTTGAGAAACATGTCTGAGAAGTCATTACTTGAGTCTACATTTTTGCAATTATATCTGGAGCTGCTAAAGACACAGAAGTTGCATAATTCTTCTTAAAAGTTATTTGAAAAAATTATAAATAATGTCTATTTTGAAAAGTCTGAGGTATTTTGTTGTCTTTGTTTCTCATTCCCTTTAGCTGGATGGAGAAGATGAGCCATGTATGGGTCCCCAAGGCAGACGTGAAGAGACTGGCACCAATCAGGCTCTGAATAGTGATTATGAGAAGTCTGACTATGACAAAGGTCACCTCTATCCTGTGCTCCACACCAACAATCGTCATTCAATGCAGGCCACATCCACACTGACCAACGCGGCTCCGCAGAAATCAGAGTTCAATCGGGTAGCTTGGCTGAGACATGAGGAAGCTGTAATTAAAGACCTGGAATCCTGTGGTGGCCCAGCTTATGTGGTGACTGGTGTAGTTCCTGACATGCAAGCCCCTAAACTGAAGAACAGAGTCTATGTGTCAAAGTATTACTGGAGAGCCACCTGCTGTCTGAAGAACAATCAGTACACAGGGAAGGGCTATTATGGACCAGATGACAAAGGCCAAGTGCAGGAATTAACAATACAAAAGCTTGAAGACGAGCTCAACGGTTTTTACCAAATACAAAATTTAGAAATTTTTCCAAGAGAACCATCATCAAATCAACCAACTAAAAAAACCAAAATTGAATTTCCATGTAACTAAAAAACTGCATCATTGCAGCTAATGTTCCTCGTCTAATGTTCATGTTTATCTACTCTCCTATTCCTTCTGTCTAATTATATATTTGAAAACTCCTGTTGTACATCCTATACAAATGACTTGTTTGTGTTTTTCAGACAGGCTGCAAAAAAAAAAAAAAAGCTATTCTTTGAAATATCAGGTGATTCTGATGTTTTTTACTAGTCAATAAACAAAAAAAGCACTGATTTTATATTTTAATATTTCTACATTTTTCTACATGCAATACACTGTACAAAATGGAACAAGCTATTTACTTTAAAACAATATTGAGTAGTTTTTCCAGGCTTGATTTTTTAGTAGAATCTACCTGAATAAATCATGTGAAATCTCCTAAATTAATTAATCTATGACACAATGAATTTAATATAATTAGTGAAATGTGCTCATTTATTTTAAGTTGATTCTCAAAGGTCTGTTTGTATTTGACTTTGAGTTATTTTGTACATTTAAAAGACTGTATACAGCCAAACAGCTCAAGTAGGAAGATACTTGAGAAATACTGGAAAGTACTGCTCATTAAACAAGGCTTAACCTTAGAGGAGCAGTATCTATAACCATAAGCTCTACTCTTCTGCACAATGGTAACGATTGCACTGTGCAATGGAAACTTCAATGTAACAGAAACTCTTTCAAATGTCAAACATAACTGAACATTAAACATTAATAGATGCTTCCCTTCACTCAAAAACACACAATAATATGATAAATAAAACAATTCCATAGCACACTCTACAGAAATACCGGAGGGTGGGGGGTTTGTGTGGTGCATGCACACGGGATAAGAGAAGCCTGTGATTTTACAGACTTATTTACTGGATACCCGGATATCAAGGGTTTGTGAGTCCCGTTCTATGTTCCGGTTAGATGGGTTTTAAAAAAGAAACTAATATAGTTTCGTGCCCTGAGTCATACACATTTCACCAGGTTAAAATAATATCTCAAGCTTTTTGCTTGATTTATTTGTAATACATTAGTCTCAAAACCTTTTCAGCTCTTTCTGCTAATTGTATAGTTGTATTGTGTAGTAGCCTGTAGAGATATGACAGCACCCGAAAAACTATCAAAACACTCCAACGCAGCTCCATTCTTCGTAAAGATAAAAAGGCGCACAGGAAACAAAAACCTTAAAAAAATGTGACCCGCCAAATGCTGGCCAAATCACAGAGATAGCGATTCGCACGGGACTACAGGACTTCAGTTTTTGGCGAAATATGGTAGGTCATTTGCGGGGGAATTTTTACTTTTAAAATTGCAAACATGGCCGATTCGCACGCGATTAAGATCACAGACAACCTCCGCAATTATTACAAATGACTGGAGGTCACCAGATAATACTAATCCCGTGCCAACAGGGAAAGTCAATGATTAAACAACACTGCGTAGTCAGTTTTGATTTGGTATTGTATCAGACACTTGCACATTAGGTTATATGAAAAGCAATCTCAAATGGAGTTAACAAGGTTTTTGGCCAGCAAATGAGGAGATCTGTGTTTTGTCTGTCAACAGAATGGCATTATACGCTTTCATCATCTTTTACATGTTATACAGGCTAACGTTTATGGGTGCTTAGTTTTTCTTGTTGTTTAATCAACTTGGCCAAAATCTCATGATATAAATGATTAAGCGCTTATGCACAGGATATTTAAAACGTACAAAAGTATATTGGCTACACGGCAAATAACCTTGCTCTTCAAACACACAAAAGCATTAGCCTTTACAGACATAGCGTTTGAGTAAAGAAAACGCTGTACTATTCAAACATCAGTTATTTATTTACCCTTGCATTGCAAAAAAGTGGAGATCTGTCTCTAGGCTGTGCGTGGCAGATCAATCTGAATGGAGGCGGGTGAAGTGACGAGGTTCCGCTGAGAGCTTGAGGATCCAATGGCATTACCAGCTTCAGTGACAAGCACTTTGTAATACTTATCATTGGTTAAATATTTGTAAAACCCTCTGATTTTAAATAATAATAATAATAATAACGAATTATAATAGAGATATGAAGTTTGGATAATTTTTCACATCACACCTAACTGAGCTATTGTATGGCAACTGCCATACTCTGCCATACGGAAACACTGCCTCTGTATGTTCTGCAGGCCACACTATCTTAACACCTGCTAGCTGAGCACACTTCACTTGGGCTAGTTTAGGGGGAAATCATGGCCTAGTGGTTAGAGAGTTTGACTCCTAATCCTAAGGTTGTGGGTTCGAGTCTCGGGGCCGGCAATACCACGACTGAGGTGTCCTTGAGCAAGGCACTGAACCCCCAACTGCTCCCCATGCACCGCAGCATAAATGGCTGGCCACTGCTCCGGGTGTGTGTTCACTGTGTGTGTGTTCACTGCTGTGTGTGTGTGTGTGTGTGTGCACTTTGGATGGGTTAAATGCAGAGCACGAATTCTGAGTATGGGTCACCATACTTGGCTGTATGTCACGTCACTTTTCACTTTTTCACTTTTTTCACCTAAATGTGAAATGAAATTAAATGTGAGGCTTAAATCCAAATTTTCACTTTATATGATGAACAGATCCAGCTAAAGTTTTTATTCACATATAAACATTTGTCAGTGCAGATCCGTTATTGCAAATGGAAGCTTTAACACTTTATCATCAAATCTGCTGTTGCACTTTGTAGACATGCACCCCCCCCCCCAAAAAAAAAAAAAAAAAAAAACAACAACAACAACAATGACTTCACAAAAAAGAAGCCAGGGAGAGAAAGGTTGAAGGACAAGAATGACTCTCTGATCTTCTGATAACTAACACCTGTGTGTGAGTGTGTGTGTGTGTGTGTGTGTGTGTGTGTGTGTGTGTGTGAGAGAGAGAAAGAGAGAGAGCATGTTTATGTGGTTTATGAGGAAATTTACAAATTTGTATAATGACATGTTTATGACATAGGTATTACAATGAGGAGGTGATTTATGAGGACATTTCAGTGTCCCCATAATTCAAAAGGCTTATAAATCATTCAGAATTAGTTTTTTTTTTTTTGAAAATCCAAAAATGCACAAATTTTCCTGTGAGGGGTAGGTGTAGGTGTAGGGTTGGGGTAGGGCAATAGAAAATACCGTTTGTACAGAATAAAAACCATTACGCCTATGGAGAGTCCCCGTAAACCACATTTACCAACATGTGTGTGTGTGTGTGTGTGTGTGTGTCTGTGTGTCTGTGTGTGTGTGTGTGTGTGTGTGTGTGTGTGTGTGTGTGTGTGTGTCAGCACTTGTACGTCTGCAAGATGTCTGTTAAAGATATCTTCATCTGGAAAGCATCTGCTTTGTACAAACATGTGATAGATGTCTTTATGATGTCAGTTTTACATTCATTCTAAATCATAAACATCTTAAAGACATCTTCTAAACGTCTGTTTGACATCTGATAGGAAACGTCCTATAAACATATTGCAGATAACTCAAAAAAACAAAAACAAATAGACTCTCCGTGATGTACATGTGCTATCGGGAGCTGGGTAAGAATTCTAATCTTAACTAGACAGACTAGATTTTTTAAAAGAACAACTTTATGTTGGCTAATTGACAGGGTCTTTTCTTAAAATGTAAAATAGCTTGCAGGTTATGTGTTTGCTGGTGTGTTCTGGCCTTACGCTCTGTTAAGAACTTGATGCACTAAACCTGTGATTTATATATAATCTAAGTAGCCGCCTACATTAATAAACTCTTTATGTACAATGTGTTGAGTGTTTAATAGACAGTGTCTTGGTGCCCTGGATATATTTTATTAAGTGTCAAAGCACCAAAGGTGAATTTACTCTGTAATGAATTTATGATGCAAATTCTAAACTAGCAGCCATTTCAACTGAAATATTAATATATATTAAAGTTCTCCACTAGAGGGAGCCAGAATCTTACTAAAGGGGCACGATAAGCAATTTTGTAATCCCAATCTTTTCTATTAGCTGCCTTCTCCTTAAATGCACATAAATGCATAGATTTAGTCAATTTGTATAAGTATAGTGTACTGACAGTCTGGTTTTATATAATTAGCGTACAGTGAAATCTGTGAAATGTAGATCATTAAATATTTCATCTTTAAAGACCCTTCATAAAACATATTTCCAAGTTCCAGACATGTTTAATACATTGCTATCCATTTAAAATGAAGTGATAATTTTATTTGGTACATTTTATTTATATATATATATATCAAAAGTTCAGGTAAAAGTTGATTTCTCAATTCATGACCCCTTTAAAATGACCTCTTTTCAGTTTCCCACTCCCTCTATGGTCTCTATCTTATACCCAGCGCAATACGATGCCAGACGCGACGCAAGTGTTTTTTGCTAGTTCCAGCCCAACACAGTTATTATTTTCACATCCAGCGCTATGTTGTTTCAATAGCAAATGCATTTGCGCGGATCTGTTCGCCCATGTGCTTGCTGGTCTGAAAACGTGGTGTGTTCAAACACATTGTTGGCACGTTGCTATTTTGTGGCAACTGATTGCACAGTTGACCAACTAAAACCTAAGGGGTATTGCACAAAAGTAGAATTAAGAAAGCCAGGATAACAGAAAAGGCGCGGCTTGACGTAGTTCAATCAGCACATCCTGGTTTAGTCTGTTGCATATTTGCTAAGCCAGGATGAGAGCGTGCAGCTATGTCAAGCCAAGTGTAGTTAGTTGGGATAAGTGCACGCTAAAGGCATTCTGAAACAGACCACAGGATCGATCACAGAATCAATGATGCAAAAATGGATAAAACCCGTGCGGCATACTTCTCGCCAAATGAGCAACAGCTTCTAATGAAAACAATGAAAGGTGAAACATATAATATGTAAAAAGGGAAATACAGCTTCTTTAATAAAACAAAGACAAAGTTTTATTTCAGATTATAGATTAGATAAAATCTAAAAAAAAATAGATAAAAGAGATAGATGTGATAGATTAAATAGACAGATAAAATGAGCAAAATAGATCAAACACTGTAGATGCGCAAAGTGTATAAGTGTTTGCAATTAATCATACGTGTGCTTGCATGAATAACATGCATGTCCACTGGTCACATTTAAGGCAAAGTGTCCAACTGTTAATTTAGGGAAATGACAAATAACTCCTTGAATTGTAAGTATTATGGCTTCAGTGGAGCACTGGTTATTTGGACTACTTATGCATTCAATTGGTCCGCTATTGTCTGCCAGGCTTACCCACTTATCCACTATGTGTATCTACAGTATTGGATCTATTTTGTTCATTTTATCTGTCTATTTAATCTATCTCACGTCTCTTTTATCTATTTTTATTTAGGTTTTTAGTTTTCTGTCTAATTGATTTAATCTAATCTGATAATTTGATCTGTTTTTATCTATCTAATCGTTTATTTATTTCATCTCTCTTATATATCTATCCTTCTTAAAGAACAAGCGTGTCTGGCCAAAAAAGGACCTGGCAGCAAGTACAAGAACATTTTGCAGGCTGGTAAGTGACTTGGTGTGTGAAAAAACAAATTAGGTGAATAGTGTCTGCTGCCATATTTTATTGTCTGTGTTGATTTTAGCATTGAAAAAAAAGGCTCATATATCTGGCACGGGGGGGTGGCCCTCCAACCCAAGACTTGACCACAGCAGAGGAGCTGGCCATGGAGTTGAATAAAGGGAAGCCAGTGATGGAAGGGATACAGTGAGGGACAGCCACTGACTCTGTGTGACGGATGGGTGAAGGAAGGACTGGAAACAATAGCGAGTTATGGTTTTTAATGACAATAAATAAACAAACAGGGAAAAGACAATGATGCTGGGAAGACAAAAATCCAAGATGGTGGTGAGGTGGTGAGGAATCCGGATGATGACGGTGAGAAGGCAGCAGGAGAGGATGGCACAGGAACTGCGGGGAATAGAGCCGAAGGTAAGTATTTGTGGCTGAGTGGAAGTGCGTAGAGTGGATGAGGTTCCGGGAAAACACGAACATCCAACGCAGACAACACTGAAGCCAAACAACCAGGGTAAGCGACATAAAACAACGATCTCACAAACACAAGACGTGAGACAAGCCAATATAAAGGGAATGAGTAATGAGTGACAGCTGTTGCTGATGACAATTAACGGAGACGCCCACAAACTAATCAGTGCAGACGCGAAACACACAGACTTCACCACAAAGTGCCAACACCCAGAGATCACGGTTTACCAACCGTGACAGTACCCCCCCCCCCTAAGAGCTCCTCTTGGAGTTCCCAGAAGGGCCTACCTGCTGATTGTATTCATCAATAAGGGAGTGATCCAATATGTCCCTAGCAGGTACCCAACTCCTCTCCTCCGGACCGTAACCTTCCCAGTCCACCAGGTACTGGAATCCTCGTCCCCTCTGTCTCGAGTCCAGAATACGATTAACCGAATAAGTCGGTTCCCCATCTACGAGACGCGACGGCGGGGGAACCGGAATGAGGCGGACTGTCACCGGACTAATGATCTTGGTGATAGTAAACGGGCCAATAAATTTGGGAGCTAATTTATTAGAAACGGAACGCAGAGGAATGTTACTGGTAGAAAGCCACACTTTTTGACCCACGACGTAAACGGGAGGCTTTGACTGGTGGCGATCGGCCTTGGCCTTAGTGCGCTCCCTCATCCGGAGCAGAGTCTCGCGGGCTCTGGTCCAGGTGCGGTGGCACCTCTGGACAAACGCGTGAGCGGAGGGGACCGCGACTTCAGATTCCAGACTGGGAAAAACTGGTGGCTGGTAACCTAACCTGCATTGGAACGGAGAAAGGCCCGTGGCTGACACTGGTAACGAATTGTGAGCGTACTCCACCATAGAGAGTTGTTGACTCCAGGAAGAAGGATTCTTGGAGACCAAACATCGCAACGTCCTCTCTAAATCTTGGTTGGCTCGCTCAGACTGTCCGTTGCTCTGGGGATGATAACCCGAAGACAAGCTAACTGACGCTCCTAGCAATTTACAAAACTCTTTCCAAAATCTGGATATAAATTGAGATCCCCTGTCATAAACCACGTCTACCGGGAGGCCATGAAGCCGAAAGACGTGATCTAGGACAGTGACCGCTGTCTCCTTGGCTGTCGGTAATTTGGGCAAGGGAATGAAATGTGCCGCCTTCGAGAACCGGTCCACTACGGTCAAAACGACCATCATGCCATTAGAGGGCGGGAGGGCGGTAACAAAATCTAGAGCGATGTGGGACCAGGGTCTCGAAGGGACAGACAGTGGTTGAAGGAGCCCATCAGGAGGTCGGTTAGATGACTTACCACTGGCGCAAACTGAGCAAGCCAACACAAAATCGCGGATGTCACGAGCCATACGTGGCCACCAGAATCGTTGTTTAACCAACCCATTAGTTCGACTTATCCCTGGGTGACAAGCCACGTTAGAGCAGTGACCCCACTGAATGACTTCAGACCTTAACTCCTCCGGCACAAATAAACGGTTCGGTGGGCAACCGGACGGAGGCGTTACCCCTTGTAAGGCCGTCTTGACCTTCGACTCGACCTCCCATACAAGTGCTGAGACCACTAACTTCTCAGGTAAAATACACTCGGGAGTCACCGGGCGGGCGGAGGGATCAAAAAGACGTGATAAAGAATCGGGTTTGACATTTTTGGAACCCGGGCGGTACGATAAAGTAAACTCAAAACGACCGAAAAAAAGTGCCCACCGAGCCTGCCTGGAATTGAGTCCTTTGGCAGTTCTAATGTACTCTAAATTCTTATGATCAGTCCAAACGATGAAAGGTACCCCTGAACCTTCCAGCCAGTGACGCCACTCCTCTAACGCTAATTTGACGGCCAACAACTCTCTATTGCCAATGTCATAATTACGTTCAGCAGGAGATAATCGATGAGAGAAAAACGCGCAAGGATGTACCTTATCGTCCGAAGTAGCACGTTGGGACAACACTGCTCCTACCCCCACCTCTGACGCGTTGACCTCCACCACCAACTGGCGCGTGGGATCAGGGGCCACCAGGATGGGAGCCGAAACGAAGCGGCTTTTGAGTCTAGCGAACGCAGCCTCAGCTGCGTCCGACCACCTGAACGGAGTACCGGGAGAGGTCAAGGCTGTCAGAGGTGAGGCTAGTTGGCTGAAATTGCGAATGAAACGCAGATAAAAATTGGCGAACCCCAGAAACCGCTTTAGGGCCTTACGGGAATCTGAAGATGGCCAATCTATCACAGCCTTAACCTTGTCAGGGTCCATACGTATTCCCTCGGACGAGACGATATATCCTAGGAAGGGAACAGACTGTGCATGGAATACGCATTTCTCCACCTTGACAAAAAGCCCATTCTCAAGTAACCTCTGGAGCACTCGTCTGACGTGTTGAACATGTTCCTGGAGAGATGAAGAAAAAATCAGTATGTCATCCAGGTAAACATATATAAACTGATCTACCATATCTCTCAACACGTCATTAACGAGTGCTTGGAAAACCCCGGGCGAGTTGGAGAGCCCGAACGGCATCACCAAGTATTCAAAGTGCCCTCTAGGGGTATTAAAGGCGGTTTTCCATTCATCCCCCTTCCTGATGCGGACCAAATGATAAGCATTACGTAAATCCAATTTTGTGAATACGGACGCTCCCTGCAACCTCTCGAAAGCTGAAGACATGAGTGGTAAAGGATAGGTGTTCTTTATCGTGATGTTGTTCAGCTCTCGGTAATCAATGCAAGGTCGCAGAGAACCATCCTTCTTACCCACAAAAAAGAATCCCGCCCCCGCTGGAGAAGAGGAAGGACGGATGAACCCAGACGCTAAGGAATCAGAAATGTATTTCTCCATGGCCTCCCTCTCAGGAATAGAAAGAGAGTATAACTTGCCTTTAGGCGGAGATTTACCTGGCACTAAATCTATGGCACAGTCGTAGGGACGATGCGGAGGAAGTGTAGCAGCACGGGACTTACTGAACACTTCCTTCAGGTCCAGGTACTCTACGGGCACGTTTGGCAACACCATGTTCTCCTTCTGAAAGACAGAAACAGGGACAACAGGACAAGCAGAAACCAGACAAGACTCATGACAACTTTCACTCCACAATGTGACTGTGTTGGAACCCCATTCCACTCGTGGATTATGTTTGGTTAACCAGGGGCGACCTAACACAATGGGAGCAACAGGGGAGTCCATGAGGAAAAAGGATATGGTCTCGCGATGATTGCCAGAAGTGAGTAGTGTGATGGGTTCTGTGTGGTGTGTGACGTGAGGCAGTTCCTGGCCGTTGAGTGCGGTGACGTGGATGGGGAGAGACACAGGCAGGACAGGAATGTTCAGGTGATGTGCCAGGGAAGAATCGATGAAATTACCTTCGGCTCCGGAGTCCAGAAGGGCGTGACATTCATGAGAGTGATTCTTCCACCACAGTTTCACTGGAAGGAGGGTCGATGATGTTGTTGAGGACTTCCCAGCGGAGAACCCACCCGGTAGTAGCCTCAAGTTTACTACCGGGCTGGCTCTTTTACCGGGCATGAGTAGATGTTATGTTCTGAGCCTCCACAGTATAAACATAGTCCTTGGGATCTCCGCCGTTCCCTGCACGCTCTCATCCTGGCTTATCAAATGTGCAACAGACTAAACCAGGATGTGCTGATTGAACTACGTCAAGCCGCGCCTTTTCTGTTATCCTGGCTTTCTTAATTCTACTTTTGTGCAATACCCCTCTGATCTAAAGTCAATGAAGTCTAAAGTAGCCTAACATGCGCCTATATGCGAGTGCACAACGCGCGTACACTCTGCTTATTACAAACACTGGGATGCGTAGCAACACACAAACATGCCAGATATTAAATATGAAAGGATTACAATGTAAAAGATTATTATTGTGCCCCGTAGATGGTCTGGTCCCACGCTTTAACCTCGTGCACGAGCAGATACGTTTCCTCTCTGGAGAAGCATTCAGTCTTTGCTCTTGCAAATTCTGCCGTGTAAATAGCGAATAATTTTAAATTACATTAATGTCAAAGACCAGGGCTCATTATTGGAGTAGTTGGGATACATTTTCATATTGGGAACTACTCATCATAACCTTCCTCTGTGGAAATGTCGCATTTATTTAGCCTGTTTATTACCCTTATTGGTTTTAGTTTCACTATACATGCAACTTTTCTCCTATCACTCATTTTCACGTTTGTACATTTTAGTTTCATTTCACCGCAAGCTTTTGTGCTTGTGACAACATGATCATTTGGTTTCGTTTTCACTTTTTGCTTTCAAACTGTTAAGGCACAATTTTCTGTAAAAGGTTACACAACATGATCAGCTTGACACCACAGCCACAATATTTGTTTTGAATACCAAACCAGTGCTCTGTGCAACAAAAAGGAGGAATAATGAAAGATATCCTGGATGATATTTTCCATGAGGACTTGGGGTGTCAAGTTTCAGTATAGCAAAAAAAAAAAAGGCTCAAAAAAGTGCCTAGATGTACACTTATGTCAGATTACTACTACTAATAATAATACTAATTAATTAGTTAATCTTTTCACACAAACTTTGCTCTGCTTCACGTGTTAAGAATGGCACACACACACACACAGTGTGGTTTGCTTTACATCTCTTTTAAAAGTTTGTTGGTCAGATACACAGTTTTTTTTCATCTTCTTGTTGAGACAAAGAGAGAGAGAGAGAGAGAGTGTACAAAAAAAAAACTTTGTCAAAATGGGTTGTGGTTATTTGTGATGTGGTTACTTTTGATTTACTAAATGCATGTGTGTCAAAAGCAAATGTTTATAAAACTGGTGGAGTGACATCTGGGAGTGGTTTCTTTTTCTGGGAATGAAAGTTAATGACAATGGAAACAGACTGTGTGGAAATGAAACTCTACTGTACAGAAATAGGAGGAGAGAGAGAAACAGAAATTAAACACTAAAGAGAAGAATCCAGAACTGATACCTCCGACAAGGTAAGTCTGATTTCTCAACATGAAAATGAAATCTTATGCTGACATGATATTGTGTTTCATTGGATTGTCAAAATGCCAGCAACAGTTGAAGCAGACTTTAAGCGTTAAATACTGGTTGTTTTATACCTTTCAGATTTGAACAATAAGTAAAGCTAGGAATAAAAAAAGACAACATTTTGGACCACCAATACTGAATACTGACCATGATGTGATGAATACCATGCCAGTATATAAGACTAAGCTAAAATGGAGAAAACCAGAAAAGAAACTAATTAGATTTTGGCAAAATGAAAGTAGAGAGAGAGAGAGAGAGAGCTTGCTTTGATTACACAAACTGGGAAATGTTTCATGAAGTGTCAATAGATGATAGAACCAAAGTAATTAATGACTAAATCAATTTGAAGTTTATCCAAATAGTAAAATAAAAAATAAATAAATAAAGGATATTGAATGCAATTATAAATAGAGGAAAAGCTGCATTCAAAAATAAAAAAAAAAAACTTTAAGGTACTTATATTGATGGATAAAGAACTAAAAAGGTAAAATGAAGAAAGCAAATTTATTTCATAGACAGCGCCTAGAAGAAGCCTTTAGGACTAAAAACAACAAGAAGGTCTGGGATGCTATGAAAAGTATGACAGGTTTATCATCATCTAATAAATCTATTGTGACAGATAATGAAGTTGGATCCGCCAACAAAATTAAATACTAGCTCCAGTGTAGCAACCGATCTTTCAGGCTTCTATTGATTCACATATTGTTCCTGTAATATGGACAACGTCAATGATAAAACCAGTATTAAAAATATCTTGCCCAAAGGAATGTAAAGACCTACAACTCTTACCTCAGTAATAATGAAATGTTTAGAAAGAATATTACTTAAAAATCTGGTGAATAATGTTAAAGGAAAACTTGATCAGTATCATTTCGCGTATAAACAAGACTGCTGTGCTGAAGACGAGTGGCTGCTCTAGTGCACATAATCTCTTAATGTCTAGATAAAAGTAACACCTTTATGCTAGAGCTTTATTTCTTGACTTTTTTTCAGCAATCGACACAATCCAAGTTAATGCTTGTGTCCAAATTAATGCAGTTAGTTGGAATCCATATCTGATTTGATGGTAAATTTCCTTTCTTACTAATAGAACTCAAAGAGTTAAAGTGAATGAAGTTTTGTCAACAGAAGTAAAAACAAATGTTGGTGTACCTCAGGGCTGTGTAAGCCCTGCTATTCACTTTGTACACAGATGACTGTCGTTCAAATAGACCTAAACAATATATTCTAAAGTACTCTGATGATACAGTGTTGATATCATTACTAAATAACTCAAGAGTGTTCAGAACAACATCAACGGGGGTACATAAATTATTTGAGTGGTGTGATTATAATGCCCTAGGTATTAACATCAGGAGATTTTATTAGGGCACAACACCTGTTGTTATACATGAAGTGAACATCCGACAGATAGAAGCGTTTAAGTACTTAGGAGTAAAGATAGATAACCTGTTATCATGGAAAGACCATATAGATAGTATCTGTTTGTTGCCATCTATAATCAAATTAGACTAAAGTATTCTTTTGTACACCAAGCTATACACTAGAGCTAAATTAGTTACACAAAAAATAAATCTGTACAAGATCATTTAAAAGTTTTTTGTTGTTGTTGTTGTTGTTCATGTGATTGTATTTCTTGTCCATGTGATATTTTATTATTATTATTATTAATATTATTATTTATTTATTTATTTGGATTTTTTTTTTTTTTTTTTTTTTTTTTGCAATTGTGACTGAACCTGCTGTAACGTAAGACAAATTTCAAACTTTCTCTGACAATAAAGTTAAATAGTAAATCGTAATTGTTAAATGTGCCCTACCTGACACAAAGTAAAACACATAAACCTCTTAAAAGATGGGATCTATACACCACAAGGACTGGTTGCACAAAAGGCTTAGGCTAGTCTTAAAAGTTAGTCATTTATTTATTTTATTTATTTTATTTATTTTATTTATTTATTTATTTTCCTTTAAGACTGGTCATAACTTTTTTTTCAAATGCTTACATAAAAACGTAGCTTGGTCTAACTTGAATCTGAAAAATAAGACTTTGTAAGGTCCGCCCACTGGTCCAAGGACGGTAGCCAATGGCGCGGTCGAAGGGTTTCTGCGTGTCACTGTCTTCCTTTATGCAATGCAACAAAATTTAATTAAATACATCTCTTTATGTGTATCACCTCTGTATTTTCATCTGACTCCAATTATGAAAAAGAGTTTAACCATATTTGGTTATTTACAAATTTGAATAAGCGTTTGATTATTTTATTTAACCCTTAGTTTGAATTATACTCGTTCATTCGGAAACCTATAACCTTTTGAGTCTCGTACAAATCGGGAATATGATCTCTTAATCACAAACTTGTCAGTCTTGGTCATTAGACAGAGGCAATTGACTGATACTTTTAGACGCCGCACCATGCTTGCTTATTTCTAAAAGTATGTTCTTCAGTCCCCATAGATCTGTACACACTTAATTAAAGTAAGACTATATCTATCCAGAGGTCATGACCATTACCATAGAACCAAGTTGATCAATTTAACTTCCTCTAATGGTAACTTTACATAATCATGCCGTGGTCTCCCACGTACACTTAGTTAGAATAATATTACAATAATCAGAGGTTGAGGCTCACCCTATTCAGACTGATCTAACAACATTCTGTTGTTCTGAACGGAAAACCCATTATTAGCCCCTACAGTCTAAGTACACATGACTAATGCCAATGTGTTAGTCGGAGCTCTAAAACTTCAGTCAATGTGCCCCGATGTTTCACAAACTGAGTTTTAGTCCGTTACTAACCTGAGCATAGATTTGTGGTATTACTGGCTTAACAATTTACTGGAGTTAATAATTTCAGAGTCAATCAGAATAAATTCAAACATAACAATTTATTAGCCAGGCAATAGAACAATAATTCAAATCCAATTCCAAGAATAAAACATACATCCATCATATACATCAATTCAGAAATCAAAGAATATAAAAGTATTTACCTGGCAATGAAAAGGACTACACACAGCAATTGTGCGGGAGATCTGTCTACAGATTCCTTGAACCCTTTGCCATCTCTCCTTAAATACCCAGATAATTCAATCTTGCCAAATGGTGATGTCTGTCATTATAATTAAGTTTTGGTCCCCTATTCAGGGGGTCACAAGTGGGCAATCAGAATTTGTGATTGAATGGGTTATTGATGCTTGTGGAAGAGGGCACTTATTTACATACAGGAGGTAGTTTACATGAAGGACCTAGGGGAGGACACACCTTAAGTGGCACACAATATTTCTTGTTCTCTAGAACTTCTTTGGGGTTTGCACTATGTCAAGAGAATGAGACCATTTTACCAGGCACACTGAGACATTTCAAATGATATTAAACATATATATTCACCTGTTGTATACACTTAACATTGCATAGATTTAGAGTGAGTTTTAGGTGAGAGAGAGAAAGGATGGGGGACTTAGTGTGAGGAGGGAGTGTGGTGGTGAGGTGTGAACTGCTAGGCATGGTGCGTCTCCGATGGCACTGTTACTTATGCAGGAGGGTATTCAGGAGAGTGTTCAAATGTAAATTATCAAGAAAGTCCTTTGTTCTCTTAGGGAGAAGTCGTCTCTCGGTCCAGACGGTCCGACTCCATCCTTACAACTTCTTACCCCTTGGCTAACTTCTAGTTGGTCAAACTAGTTCTTAAGACACTGTCTTAACATAGTGGCTAAATTTATGCAACTGGCCCCAGAATATCATAGAGACTTGAGGGTGGACACTTTTCATTCTAACTTGCAGTTTTGGGAAAAATTACATTTAAAAGTAATTCATTACAATATTGCATTACTCCCTAACAAAAATAACTAATTGCAATACTTATTTACTTTTTATCCACATACTTTTTATGGTACTTTTAAGTATGGTACTTTTATTTTTACTTTTTCCCATCTGGGTTAGGCTTGCTTGTTTGTTTTTAATAATAAACGTGACAACAAAGTGGGGATCCATCTGCAGGCTTTATTCAGAAGCTTAGTCAGAACAGAGAGGGTCAAAACACCAGCAATCAACAGTATCCAGGGTGAGACAAAGGGATAATCCACAAACAGGCGATGGTCAGGGCAGGCAGCGAGCCATCACAAAAACTAGATAAACAGTCCAAGGAACAAACACACGGAGGAATAAATAGAATGCTATACAATACTCAACTTTTATAGTCCTTCTAATAAGAGACGGCTTTGAACTGATGATGAGTGCTGATGTGTCCAGGCAAAGGATTATGGGGAAGGGAGTCCGGGGTGAGTGGCAAGGTTATGGTATGGAGCTCATGGACACTCCTGCTACACTGTTAAAAATTGCTGTTAATTTACGTCAAAATTTTAACAGTATAATCCTGTTTTGTTAAAAAATAGTGCATTACTGTTTTTTTACGGTTGGTGAAATGACGTAGATAAAATTTAACGTTATTTTACCATATTTATTGCACAAAGGAAAGAAAACAGTACTTAACAGTATTTTGGGAACAGAAAGCTGCAGCGAGCACATGTGGATTTCATCCGTCTTTATATTGTGATTTAACCGGTGAGTACACCTTTGCCTCGCTCCTTTTACACAAAATACACGTTTGCAATTGCAAATAACTGTGCAAATAACTGTGATAATAGTGGATGCTGAGATTGTAACTTTTATACGTCCATTTCAGTGCTAAACCCGTCAACGTGCCAACGGCGTCATAGAGTGGAGCTGGATTGATTCCTCGATTACAAGGTGAGTTCAATCAAACATGATATATAAACTCTTCTGCAAAGTAAGCCTTTAACACAATAGCAACGAAGTAATATTGATGTATCTGTAACACGCTGAAATTATCGTCATCTCGTTTGCTAATTTTAGCTTGCTATCTTTTAATTTATTGCCTAATAGTGTATATTAGACAAAACGTTGATTTCGATAACGTTGTGCTTGCAAATGTGGGTAAGCTTGTTCCAATTTGTACATAACTGTATTCTGAGGTAAGTTTACTAGTGTTGCTGTTTTGTTTCTTTAATGTTGGCTGTATTTTGGATTGTTTCGATCCAAGTTAGCTTGATAGAATAAGTTACGCAATATAATACTCAGGAAGAATAATTCCTGTTCAAAGTTTTAGTGTTGTTGGTTTGTATTGTAATGTTACTTTGCCCAGTACAGTAGGCCAATGGCCGTTTTATTTTGGTGGAGATTTTTTTTTCTTGTTGTTGAGATTTTTTGAGTTAAGTTTTTTCGTGCCCAAAGACTGTCCATTTTGACTTGTCAGCATGTTTGCATGTCAGTTATGTGGGCAGCAATGCAGTACTCCAGTGGTCTGTGTGAAGCACATGAGGATTCACAGCAATACCCCTAACTTGTTTCTTCATTGTTGCATCCAGGACTGTAACAGGAAATTTGCTTTGAAATCACATCTTTACAGACACCACAATGAGTGTGTGGTGGTGCCTAGATCACATTTGTACCCAGCAGTAGACCTTGCATGCCATGTTGACTTGTGTAGTGCCAAATGTGATACACTAATTCAGTTTTATTCCCATCTTAAAGTCCACATTAAAGAGGGACGAAGAGTGACATGCCCCTTTAAGCAGTGTGATCAATCATTTTCAGTGATATCCACCTTTACCTCTCACATATCAAGGAAACATAAAAATTCAACAGAGGTAAACCTAAGTGAATCCATTGTTGCCACATCACTTGTGACTGAAGCTGAAAGCTTTCAAGATATTGACAGTGATATGATGACAGGAGAACATAACTGGTGTAGTTGGAAATAGTGAGAATTTGGAAGTTAGTCCAGAAAATATCGATGAGACATTATTTTTGAAGAATCTGGCTCTCTTTTATCTGAAATTACAGGCTAAGTTATTGCTTCCATCTTCAGTCGTTCAGACTATCATTGAAGACATGCAGTCAGTTTATGATGTCAACCAGTCACATCTACTTTTCAAACTAAATTAGAAATTGGTTCATATGATAATTTCTATTCACATTCTCGTTATGTAAAATTTTACCCACACTAATTCTGAATGTATGCATTTGTTTTTCAGGCACTTCATTGGAATAAATCCTGAAAAAGGCACCAAGGGTGGACAAGTCCTATCAAAGCGGACAGGGAAAGTCGGCCACAAAAAGAAATCCGTCAACACTCGGGTTGCCAGTCTACTTAAGAAACTAATGGACTTTGAGTGGGACTTCATATAAGTGAACTCACTCATCCACTGACATACCACACACACACACCATACACATACTTTTCACACATGACAAAACATGCTTTTCATTTGTTAGTCGCACAATTTTTTTATAATGTTATGTAAATGTTTTGTTTATTCAGTTAAACGAAAGTTTTTTTCTGAGGCTTAAGTTTTAGTCATTCCACTTGAATCAGCCACTAATTTTGAGAATATTTTGTGATTAAAGTGGCTTTGGTTTTTCACATTTTCAAGTTTTAATAAAGCACATTTTGAAGTTACACTGCATTGTGTTAAATTTTTAATGTTTCAAAGGCTATATTTGTATGTTGTATTAAAACATGGTTTTATATCAAGACTTCTAAGGGGAAATTTATAAAATCAAAAAAAATAATTCCAAATTTTTTTCTTAACAGTCCATTTCTCAATATAATAACATGTTTGTAGTTTACAGTTAAAAGTGCAAAAAAAAAAAACATTAATTAACTGTTGCTTTTGACAGTAATTTACTGTTAATGTATAAAATAACATCTTTATGCTGTATTTCCAAAAACAGTAACAAACTGTAAATTTCAACAACAGCAAGACACTGTTAATTTAACAGTAACTTGCTGGCAACCATGCTGCCAGTTACTTACTGTTTTTTAACGGGACAATTTCTAACAGTGTAGAGATCATGACACTGTGTTTCCATTCTGGATTGCATGAAGAATAGGATGCAGGAGAAGAAAGTTCATCACTCTTCAGCAAAAGAAAAAATAAAAGAATATTTTTTAATAAATAAATAAATACAAATCTTATATTTATTTACAATAATTTTTGCTTAGTAGTATGGTTGAATTGGATCATCACAGATTATCAGCAATGACATTGGTTAATAAAATGGTATTAATACATAAAGTATATCTGTGCTATTTAACATTAAATTATTGCAGGTTTGCATTATATTCTGAGTTTGCTTTTTACTGTTTATTCAATTTTAGGAATACTGAATCCTTTTTTGTGCGAATGAGATGAGTAAATGCATGCTGACATTTAGTTTAGAACAACAGTAACATCATGTTCACACAGTGCACACAAAGCCTCTGCACTCACTCCTGATTTCTCTCAAAACGGGACAGCTGTCAGTCTATAAAAGTGAAAACAAAAAAATCTGGCATTACTTGTTTCAAAAAGTAACTCAGATATTTTCTTGTAAATTAAAAGGTAATTAGTTACTTTACTAGTTACTTGAAAAAAGTAATCTGATTCCATAACTTACATTACTTGTAAATCCAACACTGCTGGCTAAGCAACCATCCACAATGCCCTGACAGCTACAAAGAACACCCTACAAACTGCTTAGCAACACCCGAGCAGCCAGCTAGCAACACAACACCAAAAAAACTCTTCAAAATTGTACAATAAGCTATTAAAAGCTTTTAGATAGAACAAACCATTCTCGTATAATGTTTTAACAAATTGGATGGCGTACATGGCAAAGTAGAGTTGAGGCTATATCTCTGCAACGCTCTCGCATATTGAGACGAAACTTGGTATACTTCATAGCCATCACATCATGCAGGTATGTGAGGAGTTTAGGAAAAGTGTCAACTTGTGGTGCAAAAAAAACAAAAACAAAACAAAACAGAAAAATTGGTATTTGGCAGTTTGTTATAAGATTCTCTTTCGATTCTTTAAGACATAATTTTGTCATACTATACTATATTCTATACTATATTTAATGAACAATTTGAAATATTGGTACAGAACTTAATATGTTTCTTTGGCACCGTGCCTCAAAGGTACCTATGAAGTTTTGGGTCAGCGCAAAAAGTAATGCTTAGCTTTTATGAATTTCGTCCAATTACCAAAAATCTCACTTCATTGGATCCAATTTCAGAATCCAACAGTATACAGTTTTTCGAACTCCTTCAGACCGTTTGTCCGATCTTCACCACTTTTCGTCACAGATCATTGTCAGACCATGCTTGCAAAAAGATATTAAAACTTTTTGATAATTCAAATTATTTTTATAAAACTCATCATCAAATTGGATATAATGAACTGCACAATGTTTTACGCAATATCTTGGCAATGCCTCTGCCTATTGCACTGAAACGTAATATAACAAATCACGACCATGTTCTAATGCTCCCTACCATGCTTTCTAAACTCTTCACTTTGCCTCTTTTGTGCGTGGCCCCATAATTGCTGTTGTAGCTACAGTTATTGTTGTTGTTGTTGTTGCAGCTGTTCCGCCCATCCTTAAATTTAACAGCTGACACAATCACAATGACTACACGCGTGGACATCTCTCTCCACCTTCAATGCCCCATCTGTAAAAACCTGCTAGCAGACCCGGTCTCAACCACCTGTGGACACACCTTCTGCAAGGACTGTCTGGACAGGCACATCTGCAGGTCCGAGCCGCAGTGCCCTCTCTGCCAGGAGCCCGTGACCACCAAACCCTCCGTCAACGAAGCGATCGAAGCCCTGCTGCAAGAGTTTCACCAGACTCAGCTACCCAACCTAGACCTCTTCTGTGGAGAAAGAGACACGATTCCGTGCGACGTCTGTGACGAACACCTCAAGTTTAAAGCCGTGAAGTCCTGCCTGATCTGTCTTCTGTCATTGTGCGATGAGCACCTGAAGCCTCACCAGTCGATGGCGAGATTCAAGGTCCATAAGCTGGTGAGTCCTGTAGAGAAGCTGGATCAGAGAGCATGCAATACACACGGCAGACCACTGGAGCTCTACTGCAGACGTGACGAGCGCTGCATCTGCACCTTGTGTGTGAAGACGGGTGGAGACGTGATACCTGTGGAGATCGAGAGAGACAGGAGACAGGTGAGAACATACAGCTCTCGGGAAACAACACAGATCAGTCTTCTCACCTGAGCTAGTGTTTGGAATGTTTTCTAAAAACAATAAAAAAATCAACTAAGTCAGAAAAAAATGCAATTGAACCAACGGATTTAAATTTGACAGATGACTTTATCCATAGCGTAAAATAATTATTTAATCGAACCCATAATCATGCTCATGCTTACTGTTTAAGCTACAGGAACACAATTTCCCTGATTTAATTTCTGTAAACATTTCAGGTAAAGAAAATGGACTGGTTTTGGAATAATTTTCATATTTCAAAATATACCTGTCAAAGTCAGAACCGATTGTGTAGGACCAGATATTTCATAGTTGAATTTGAATAAATGCTCAATAACACACTCTTCTGTAAATAACTTCCTGGTTCATAGATTTACGCAGCTGCTCATCACACTGTGTGTTAATGAAATTTCAGCATATTTAATTTCTGAAACTAAGATTTATAGGAATTGATTGATTTTGTATGAATTCCAAGTACTCAGAAAGATTGGTTTGTGTTTGTACAGGCCATGCAGCAAAACACTATTGAGGTGATGGAAAGGATGATCAGTCAAAGAGAACACAAACTTGAGGAGCTTAAGGAATCAGCTGCAAAATACCAGGTACATACAGTACAAAATATGCATATTAAAATCATAACAAGCTTCAACCAAGGTTCATTGACAACACTTTCTAAATCAGATAAGGTCAAGCGTCCTCAGTGTTGCATACATAGAAACATTTATCGGCGCATAATGCATATTGTTTCACATATTATTTTGAAGAAGAAGGCTGTTCTGTGTTTTCATCTGGGTTTCCCCCACAATCCAAAGACATGCACAGGTGAAATGGAGACACTAAATCGGACAAGCTGTTTGGAAAACGAATGAATAATCTAAGCAATAGCACAAATCTAGTTTTCCACAAAACACAAAGGAAAGAGAAAGAGCTGATTTACAATGCAAACACCAATTCATTCTGCAAACAACACAAGAAAAAGACAAAAGGCAAACACAGCATGACATGACACACCTATATTCATAGTAGGGTAGGGACCCAAGGGCGTTTCAGTCTTTGAGAGAGCTACACATCAGCATTTCCATTCCGGCAGGAGTTTGTGAAGAAGAATAGGCAAAGATTATGCAAAGACTCACATAGACAGACCGCTGACATTGGGCTGCCCAAATATGTTTTTCTAGAATATACAAATTTAGTCTTTCCAATTCAAAATTTCATGTGTTTCATTTGTTATTTGCTATTTCTTTGTAATTCATTTTAAAATGTTTTCATTTTAATTTTACATTTATTTTATTTTGCTTTTGTCATATAGTCTACTGTATGTATATGCAGTGTGTGTGTGTGTGTGTGTGTGTGTGTGTGTAGGCAATTATTATTATTATTTTATTTATTTATTTTCAGTTTAACTTGTTAAAAATATTAAATGCAATTAACGCAGGGGCGGAGCTAGGGTTGGCCACCCCACTTACAACTACTGCTTCTGTCTCTTTTTTCTTGACAACAATTGCATTTAGAACAGAACATCTTTACGATTACATCAAACGGGAGACTTTCAGATGCACACTCCTACTTCACCTCAACGCCAGGCACGAGTCAAATGAATGGAAAACATGCAGCTTCAGTAGAGCAGCAGTGACCTGCACTCAGATGAGATGCTGTCAGGCCATATGTCACTAAAAATATTTTTCTTTTTTTCCTGTCTTGTCAGCCGTTATACTGTGCTTGTAGCTCATGCTCTTCAATTGCACGCACAAATGTGGCCGCATGCACTGTAGCCTGTATCATTTCATATTAAAGCACAAAAGAAACTGGACCAAAAAACGGTAAAGGGTTATGAGAAAATACGATCCGTGTCAGATCCACGTCGAGTTCAGCAGCAGCATCTCTTAAAGCAGCCAAAATAACCTCATAACCAGCTGCTGTGATGTCTGTTCACCAAAGAACAAAAGAAAAACAAAAAAACAAGGATTATTCTTTATTTAAATCAGAATGTAGTGTTTGATAACTTTATTCAATTGTAGGCTAAATCTCCAACTTGCTGAAGGCCACAGGAAGCTAACTATGACATTAATTATAAAGGGTTTATGAGAAGATTGATTGAAATTCACTTAAATTGAAGTTGTTTATTTATTTATTTATTTATTTTATTTTTTTATTTTTTTAAAGTCTACTAAATGTTAAAGTTGATAGCTCTCAATTATACTGTGATCTTGAATTATACTAGTTGATGGTTAAATATTAGGGGTAAAAATATTAAAATATACTGTATGCTGTTGTTGTTTTTGTTGTTTTTTAACATTAATTAGAAGATTGAATGTGAAAATATTGGAACATAAAAGTATATTTAAAAATGTTAATGTTAATTATTTGCGATTATAGCAGTGTTGTATATTTAATTATAATTACTGCAATATTTATTAAAAGGTTTGTTACCAAGGCTGGATTTCTGATTTCCGTTTTTTTATAATGTTTTTTTTTCTGATATTTATATTTTATTTTATTTTATTTCAGCTTATTCTAATTTATCATAAATTATTTTAATAGATTTAGATTTAGTTAATAACAACACTGACCCAGACTTAAAGAAATGATGTAAAGCGAGCCAATTCTATTAGAGTTTGCCAGATCAAGAATACGCTTTCCATTTCTGTTCAACATGCGTCCACTCTTCACAGACTCTGCTAGAGAAGGAGCAGCAGGAGATACAGGAGGTGTTTACTGCAGTGATGGAGGCGCTGAGGGAAACAGAGGAGGTGCTGCTCGCTCCTCTGGAGGAAGGAAGGAGGTGTTTGGAGAAAGAGATGGATGAGAAGACACAACGAATACAAAAAGACATCCTCAAGTACAAGGAGGCCATCGACACTTTGCATCACACTAAGAGTGAGGAAGATGACATCCTCTTTATCCAGGTTAGTCAAACATGATGCACTAATATTTTATGTAATAATTTAATAATAATCAGTTTGTTAAATGTTTAATGCATGTTTTGCCCTTTCTCAGTCTTACCCGGCTGTCCCAGCTGAGTTCACAGATGACTGGACCGTTTCCGTTGACACCGAGTTAAACTTTGGCACAATGAGAAACGCAAAGGCAGCTTTACTGGCAGCGATTGAGACGCATCTGGAGAAACTGTGCACTGTCGGTGAGTGATTATATCTGAGAATTGTGATGTAATTAGAGTTAGGCATTTGGATAAGCTTATGTCAACTCATACTACTGTTTGCTTGCACTTATGAAAAAGAAATAGACTTAAGCATACATTTAGAAAGAGTACTTTTATGGAAATCATATACTTTCAAGTATATACTTAAGTTTGAACTGAAGGTAATATTTTCAGACACTTAACTGCATGTTAAATGCAACTAAATGACAATGTATTGTAGTTTAAATTTACATTTAATGCAATTTCGATGAACTTTAGAGTATTTTTGAGCCACTTAAGTATGACTTTACATCTTTATATGCAATTTCATAATTATTTTAGTCTTTAAAATACGGTTAAAGACTTGACAAGCTGACAAACATTTATGATAAACTAAAATATAATTTAATGACATTCCTATTAAAACTTTAATTTGTACTTTAAAGTAAAACTTTTAATTTGACATTATTACAAAGCATTATTACTTTTTAAGTGTACTTAAGTGTGTTTAGAAACATAGTCTGTATGAAAGTATTTCTCACTTAAGTGACCTTTTATTTGATTTATATTATATTATCTGCAAGTACAATTTTAAAATATACTTTTAAGATTTAAAGTGCACATTTAACACAATTAAGTGCACTTAAGTAGGTGCACAGGCTAGAATGACACTTCAGATCGTGTGTTTTGTTGAAAAGAGGTGGACATGTACTGTACTTTACAGTAACATTGAAGTGTCATTGTATCAAGGTGCACAGTATATCAAAAATCTTTATTATGGTTCAGACAGTCTTGTGATTGTAAATTTGATTTGTAAATTTGTTTACCATTTTATCTTTACTTATTCCAGAAATTAGAAGGATCCACAGCTTCTCAGGTACGTGTAGGAATCATTTCTGAACTAGTTCTTCATGCTGCATGTTTACGAATCTCTCAAACATCCAGTAACTGAGAATCTCGTCTTCGCACAGTGAACGTGACTCTGGACGCAGAAACGGCGCATCCGTACTTTCAGGTGTCCGCAGATGGTAAAGAGGTACGAGACACCAGAGAGAGTCACGTCATCCCGGGCGGCCCGCAACAGTTCGACCTGGTCGGAGGGATCCTGGGAATCCCACGCATCACGTCGGGAAGAGCTTTCTGGGTGGTGGAGGTGGGGAATAAGGTGGGCTGGGAGCTGGGGGTGATGAGGGATGGAGCGAACCGGGAGGGCAAAGTGTCCTACAAACCCAGCGAGGGTTACTGGGCCATCATGCTCTGCGCTAAAAACATGTACGGAGCTTTTGAAGAACCTCCAGTCCTGCTTCAGCTCTCCTCCAAACCCCGGAAGCTGGGAGTGTTTGTGGATTATGAGGAGGCTCTGGTCTCCTTCTATGATATGGAGGCTCTGTCACATATTTACACGTTCACTCGCTGCAGCTTTAATGGAGCCATCCGTCCGTACTTCAATCCTCATGCCAACAAAGACGGAACCAACTCAGGCCCACTGGTTATTTGTCCTGTCAATCAAACTGACATCTCTGTGTGAAAGTAAGGCCTAATTTTGAGAGTTTGAAACTATGAAGTACCAGAATATTAATATTTATTGACATTGACATGATTGCCTTTTGTTTGTGTGTTTTTTTTTTTTTTTTTTTTGGTATGATATCCTCTGAAGAACTTTGAGTGGTTTAAAAAGCAAACAAATACAGAGGTGAAAATTATACATTGTACATCTACAGATACAGCAATCTATCCATCCATCTATCTATCTATATTTAAATGTGAATATTCACATGAATGTTAACAGACTACATGTAACAGTGAAATGGCAATTAAACTATTAAACTAGCAAATTGTATACTGATGTGAAATGTTTTATTTATGCATTTATTTAATAAAATACAAAATAATTCTAATCAAATACAAAAAATATAATAATAATAATAATAAATTACATTTCATGTAAATCAGGGCCTGAGAGCAGAACAGACGAGTGACTTGCATGCAGATCCACAGGGAAGTGTTTGCTTGTTCCAGAGACTGGAGAAGAGTGCTGAGCGCTCTCAAAAAATAATGACTTTTATTTCTTAACTGCTTGCATTAGTCACTTTCTGAAGTGTGGGCTTGAGTTTAATGTCTGAATGAGGAAAAAAATAAAAATAAAATAATCTGTCAGGTTTGATAAAACTCTGCTGAGAAAAAAATAAAAAATCCTGACAATGGTTTTTAAGATGAAAGCATTTGAAATGTCAGCATTTGAGTGTTTCTAAAGACTTCAAGACGCAAACTGTTTTGAGAAACGACGAGTCAGCCGGTGCTTGACGCTCCTCACAGAGTTATCTGTGGTTTTCCGGCAGCCGCAGGAGTTGATGATGGGTTCTGTGCAGGAGGTGCATCAGGGTCAGGTTAGGTGAGACAGCGTGATAAAATTATCACATTCACTTTATCGGTTCAGTTTAAAGTTCACACATTAATGTGTTTTGTTGATCCCGGAACAATAGTGTTATCAAAGAAACGTAAGTTAAACCCTGTCTGTCCCCCAACCCAGGGGCGGACTGAGACTAAAAAGTGGCCCCTGGCACAGAGCGGCCCACGACTCAGCACATATAACACACCGCATCATTATGCAAAGAGCAATTTTCAATACCACTTACCAACTTATCAGAACATAAATGATATTGAACGTTTTTAACCGTATGCAGCTTTAGAAGACATGCCTAAGGTGAGCAGTAGTTTGCATCTCTGGTTATTACTATCAGTTATTTAACATTAGGAAGGATGTTTCTATAACCCAAAGAGGAGAACACTCAGCAGGATAAAAACTGAATAATTAATCCCAAACTTTAAGCAGAGACAGAAATTTTCCATTAAGGTGTTTTTTTTTTTTTCTAAACTTTTTAAATTTCTGTCCCCTTTCATTTAAATATTTACATTTATTTAATAAATGTAATTTGAATTATAAGACATTCCAGGGCTGTTACCATTCAAATGAAATCAGACAAAATTAATCTTTGTGTATGTATGCATATATATATATATATATATATATATATATATATATATATATATATATATATATATATATATATATATATATATATATATATATATATATATATATATATATATATAATTTTAAATAATAAAGATTTATACACCATCTCAAAGCTGAATAAATAAGCTTTCCATTGATGTATGGTTTGTTAGGAGAACAATATTTGGCCGAGATACAACTATCTGAAAATCTGGAATCTGAGGGTGCAAAAAAAAAAAAAAAA
Organism: allo-octoploid hybrid of Carassius auratus x Cyprinus carpio; assembly: GCA_024542945.1. Classification (NCBI taxonomy): domain Eukaryota; kingdom Metazoa; phylum Chordata; class Actinopteri; order Cypriniformes; species allo-octoploid hybrid of Carassius auratus x Cyprinus carpio. The sequence goes on along the minus strand of CM045012.1, from coordinate 39,141,481 downwards.
AAAAGAAAGAATCAAAATATTAAGAATTTTTCCTTTAAATTTGTCCAAATGAAGTTCTTAGCAATGCATACTACTAATCAAAAATTAAGTTTTTATATATTTACGGTAGGAAATTTACAAAATATTTTCATGGAACATGATCTTTACTTAATATCCTAATGATTTTTGGCATAAAAGAAAAATCTATAATTTTGACCCATACAATGTATTTTTGGCTTTTGCTACAAATATACCCCAGAGACTTAAGACTGCTTTTGTGCTCCAGAGTCACATATAATATAAGCTTAAACTTAGCCTATGTTTTAATTCATTAACTTTTTTTTTTAATTATATAATAATGAATAAAGTATATAATAGTGATGATTTTAAAAGGAGGACAAAGGAGTCAAGGCCGGTAGATGGACATGATATTTTTAAACTGGACAGATGGTCTCCCTATTTAACATTTGTATCTTAATCACTTGGCAAATACTGCTGTTTTCAGCCTCGTCATGTTCATTTTGTTACATCTTACCTCACATTCTGGCCAATAAACCTGATAAAAATTTTTGTATAAACACACACACACACACACACACACACACACACACACATATATATACACTTGCACTGATTTACATGAATATTTCAGTTTTATTTCACTTTAAATTATATTTCATGTATATTTCAGTTTTGTATGCTTTGGTTGTTTGTGAATAATTCCTTATGCGTGGCCATGCAATAAAACTAAATATCGATAATATGCACAAAGTAATAGTATAGAAGCAGAAGTAGTGTAGAGTCATTGCGTGGCTCGTGATTCAGCACTGTTTAGTGTGAGACGTCTCCTGCACAGGACAGATCATCATGGTGTCTGAGGCCTTGTCGCAGCAGTAGAGGTAGAAAAACGGGAAGAGTTTCTCTTCGAACGAGTCCATAAAGGTGTAGATGTGACTTTTGTTTTGCACGTCGTAGAACGAAACCTGTCCTTCTTCGTAGTCCACATAGACTCCCACTCTCTTCAGCCTGGGCTCGATGGAGAGCAGGAGGGGTGGAGAGGAAGAAACGCGATATTCCTGGCCTTTCTTCATGGCTAGAGCCCAGTAGCCTTGAGACGTGCTCACCGAAATCCTGCCTTTTCTGTTGACGGACGCCCGGGCCACACCGATGTACCAGTCGTCCTTCTCGCCCACCTGGACCTCCCAGTAACAGCGTCCAGAGGACAGTCCCTCGCGGCTGAGAGCGATCACCACCGTATCGAAGCGCTCAGGTGTGTCGGCCAGGTCCTGCCACGTGCCCAGGTGACGCATCTGACGGCCGTCCTCAGACAGCTGCAGCCAGGGGTTCGCCGTGTCCGGGTCAAACGTGATGTCCACTTCATAGGGAGCATACAACAGAGACGTGAGTGAAAAACCAAACAGACAGATGAGATAAACACACTTAAATGCAAAGTGGACTAGTGATGTATAACAGATCAAATGTACAAGGAAACAGTACCTGAGTACTTCTGAACCCTCTTCAGCTCTGTTTATGATGACAAAAATAAATAGTTGCATCAATAAAACAAGTAAAGGAAATTTCATTTGTTTTACACATTGGATTTTACAGACGTTTCTGTTTTACTGTTTCAGGTGCGTTTAATTATGGTTGGAACTAAATTCTGCAGGACAGTGGCCCTCCAGGAGCAGGTTTGGACACTCCTGTACTGCTTGATGACAAAAGATTATTAAAATATAATGATTTAAAATGAACTTTCATTAAAACGTTTAACTTTTCAAAGGGCACTTTTTAGTGTACTTAATTGTTAAGTGTCTCTAAGTACATTTAAGTGGCATTTTATTTTATTTATAATATATTATCTGCAATTACAGTTTTTTTTTATGATTTGCAAAACACTACAAGTGCACATTCAGTACAAATAAGCACATTTGTCTTTCATTAATTTTTCACGGTTACAACCAACCTGATTTAAACTGTGCCACCTCTTGTGGTGAAAATAAAGTATCATTGCTGAAAAGTGTTCTTATACCTATTTCTGCAAGTTTTTCTGCTTCTTCCATAAGAGTCTCCGCTAGTTTGAGCACAGCTCTCCTGGTGGTGCCCACGCACGGATCCGCGTACACACAGGTCTCAGACCAGTCTTTAGTGTGTGGGTGAGACATTAACGATGAGAAGTTCTAGAGGAGAAGAAGAGTGGACATTAAAGAAGCTGACTGAGATCTACAGACTCTAAAACATCCTTTGAATGTGGTTGCAATCAATGATCACAAAACATCTTAGATGCCAGTTACACCTGTACAATTAGTTTAAACATTAGTAAGAATCATAATGTCACTCGTTCAACATGAAAAGCATCTCCGAAGTAAAGTGCTCCACCTGCAGGAAGTGAATGTGGTCTTCAGTGTGTGAGAGATACTCTAACTCTGTGTTTCTCAGTTTCAGAGCATCTATTTCTTGCTCTAGTTCTTGTATTTGTCCGTTGGCCCAGCTCTCAGTCTTCCTCTGTTTCTCCTCGATGTCCAGCACCAGCTCTGCCTGGGCCTTCTGGACCGCTCGGATCAGGTCCGAGAACACCTGCATGCTGTCCTTGATTTCTGCCTGAGCACTGCTCTGTGACAGAAATCCAAAAAAAAAAAAAAAAGTTTGTATGAAATTTTTAGGACATGCGTAGCTGTGAGTTTACACACACACACACACACACACACACACACACACACACACACACACATATATATATATTTATATATATATATATATATATATGTGTGTGTGTGTGTGTGTGTGTGTGTGTGTGTGTGTGTTTTACATGCTCAAAGGACATTCAGATATTAGCGTTTATATATGTGTCTTGTCTTTTGAAGCTAGGAGAATACTTTTTGTGTGCAAAGAAAACAAAAATAATGACATCAACAATTTCTTCCCTTCCGTGTCAGTCTCCACTGCATTCATGACAGAATGTAAATTTTTGGGTGAAGTAACCCTTTAAGTCACACGGATCACTGCACTGAGGAAAAGAAAGGCCAACATCTGTCCATGTTAACTAAGCTGACACTCTTCAGATTTCTGATAGACATAGAGAAACACTTAAACTTACTTTGTTCAACTCTATGGAGTGTTTGATGTCATCAACTTTCTTCAGTCGCTCCTGGATCATCTGCTGGACTTCAGCTTCAGTTTTCCTCAGCAAGGCCTGTCAGTCACAATGCATTGTGTTAAACATTTTAAATCGCCTCTGGCATAGCTCTACTTGGTGATGTTTGAACGTGTGTGTCTGTTTCCCTACAAACTGAAACACTCTTCAGGTACCTGTGCACTAAAAAAAATTATAGCTTTGGATTAATCTTTTGTGTGATTTTTAGTTTATTTACTTAGTGGGAAATACAACTCTTGTCTTTTATACACTAATGCTACAAAATTATATATTAGCTATCATTAGCTAGATAGCAAGCTAATGTTACCTAGCTAGCCTAAATTTTACTACTGTACAGTCCTGATTGCCAAAATTATTATTTATTTTTTATTTATTTATTTATTTATTTATTTATTGTAGCGGCTATTTACACTAAGCGCAAATAATGATAGATTATATTTACACTATGTAAAAATAGTAGCATTTTCTTTGCAATAACTGTAAATAGCTGATTGAAATTCAGTATTGTATTACAATATAAAACAATATGCAATAATAATGTATCATTTTTAATTATTAAATGGCTGCCAACATATTGGGACAGTAATGCCCTCCCTATACCTACTCCTTACTGTACACAGTAAACATCTGTGAGGCACTTTATTTCCACTTTTGGAATATGAACTTCATTTTATTGAAAATGAATGCCTTTCTGATCTGATATGTGATGTGAAAAGGGAGAAGAATAAGCTCAGCAAATGGCGGATTCAAACTCAAGTCAGTCGCATCAAAGATTATTGACACACATCTTACTCTCTACTATTATTGCATTTTTATGTGTCATGCTTATCAATGACATACAGAGTGAGATACAGATCTGTCTTTCCAGTCCATTCTGAGATTTGTAATAAATCTCAGCACTTTAGTGTCATCCATTTGGTCATTATATGTAGTGGACAAAAATAAGAGCATTGGCCACCATAAAAAATTGCTGTTGTCATGACAAGTGGCACATCTACCTTTTTCTCGGTCCACTCTCGTTCGACAGGAATGGTGTAATGTGCCCTGTGGTCCATCTCTGTGCACAGCACACACACTATGGTCTGATCCTTCTTACAAAACAGCTCTAGTAACCTCTCATGCTTCTTACACATACGGTCCTCCAGGTTCTGCACGGGTTCGATCAGCTTGTGTTTGGTGAAGCGGGAAGTGTGGGTCTTTAAGTGCTCCTCACAGTAAGACGTCAAACAAACCAAGCAGGACTTTACTGCCTGTTGCTGAGGGCCAGTGCACACATCGCAGGACACCTCCAGGGCCCATGATCCATTAGCAGGTATCAGTTTAGGCATTTCTGTGGGGAGTTCCACAGGGCTCTGTCTTGGGTCTGGTTGCGTTATCTTCTGAAGTTCCACAACTGGGTTTGTTTTAATTTCCTTAAACTTCTCAGCGATTTCCCTCAGCACTGTGTTGATGCTGATGTCGGGCTGCTTGAAGAAAGTCTTCTTGCACATTGGACACATGAAGAGGGCACTGGACTTCCAGTAGCTGCCAATGCAGGCCATGCAGAAGTTGTGTCCACAAGGGATAGAGACAGGGTTGGTAAACACATCCAGACAGATGGAACAGTGCACCTGCTCCGCCGCTAACATTCTGGTGGGAGATGCCATTCCTGTACAGACAGAGGGACAATCATGTGCCTTCCAAACAGATGTAGCCTTCCAACTTTGAAAAAAAAAATCTTTAGAATGTATAGAAAGCATTGAGAGGTGTATATATACACACACACACACACACACACACACACAAATATATTTCTTTATATATAATATATAAAATTTGTTGTAACATCTCTCTAAATTTGTTTTCCCTGAATAATAATAATAATAATAAGCTTCTTGAAACTTATATATAGGAAACCTCATATTCAAAATTGCTACTTTTGGAAATGACTAAATCAATTAAACAAAGAATTGTCAAATTTGGTCAGACACTTGCATGAGTCATTATATTTTTAATATTTAACCAAAATTGAGCTGAATTGTTTTAGTTTTTGACCAGTGAAATGTCTGTGATACGTGCTTTGTCCATTGTTGAATGCATTTCCTGTCACTGAATGGCCAGAATATCATGTAATAGAAGATTAGCAGCTTTCCACAGGCTATTTAAAACTGTAATGTCTATAGATAGAAGAGTCTTAGTCAAGCATGTGTGCCAAGATACATAAAGCATTAGCCTTTATGGGCATAGTGTTTGAGTAAAGAAAACTTTTAAACATTATTAAAAAAAGTTATTTATCTATCCATGCACTGCAAACAAGCAGAGACTGTCCAAACTGTGTGTGACAGTTTGAGGATCCAATAGAGTTATGAGGTTTATTTACAAGCTGTTTAATACTTTTAATTTGCTTTCATCTAAAATATGTAATTATGTATGTATATTAAAGTCAACATGAACCCGCATTCACAGCCCATTTTACTACAGCCCACATTAATGTTATGACAAAAATGGTTGGTGTTTGAGATCATCCATCAGGAATTGATTGCATCATGAGAAGAAGATGTTTTATGTCAGAACTGAGCAGGGCCTAAATGCAGTTTTCTCTCTAGGTAATCAACATATTTCAATGGAAAACAATTATTTTAGTTAATTTTTCATCATTTGCTAAGACTTTAGAAAGGCTATTACCTATAACAGTACCTTATAAATTAGGGTAGTTTCAAAGCAATAAAATGTAGTTGTGTGGATGATGAATGGTGCACAATAAGACCAATACTGTGTATTAAGAAATTCACAGTAATCAGTTTTTTTCTTACATTGACTTTATCCCATAATGCTAGAACAAAATTAGCACAAATCCTAAAAATCTCTAAATTAACAGTCTTTAAAAAAAAAAAAAAATACATATTGGCATTATTGACAGCTATGCAGTGTGTTAAATATACATTTGTTAAGCAATCCTCCGCCGGTTGGCTCGCAGCATTGCAGTCTTAGCAACATGCAGCAGTCTTTGACACAGAAAGACTTCAGGAATATGTAAAGCCTGGCTATTCATAGGACCAAAGATTAACATCACTCCAAAAATACTAGGCTTCCCAGACTCCAGCTCCTTTCTGGATCCATAACACCATTCAGTCTATAGTTTTTAAAGGCCGATTATTAAACACATTTTTGCAGACTTAGCAATAATTGTCCATTACTATTGTTTGGCAACAGAAAAGCCTCAAAGTTTGAGCGTGCTTTCATTAGCAAATGAGTCTTTTTCTACACATCTTGGCTATGTATTTGCTGAAATGACATGCAGAACATGCAGTTTCCTCAATCATCTTCATTCACTCTACAGAAGCTTTTTTGTCTTGAAGAGTCATAGTGTTTTAAAGAGAGACTCACCGGCGGTTCGTGGTAGTCGAATGGTACTGACCACAACAACTGTCCTGGTCTGGACAGCAGAGACATGCGGGACAGCTGACAGGACAGTTACCCTGAAATATCCCCCCTCACCCCTCCCCTATAGCCTAGTTTTGCTCTTACACCCCTGATTACATCCAGGCTCTTCTAATTTCAGGAAATATTAACCATTCACTGACTGTTGCTTTTATTTAGCAGTCATCTATTATACAGTACATTCATTCATGGCATGGAATGACAAATTAATATTATATTTTTTATTCAAAAGTTCTGAAAAACTCGTTACAAACCCGTTATTCAAACATCCTGGTTATAAAATTTAACACAGGCAATATATAAATGATCTGATCTATACGGTTGATATATTCTTCACTTAGCTTATTCATATCGTTGTATCACCCACACAAATTCATAAAAAAAAAATTCATTGAGTAAAACAAATTCAGATGGATAAATGATTGGGTTAGAGTGTGGATTTTAACAAGTTGTTACAATTCTATACTTTTATTCACAAATTGAAAAATGGTTAAACTTCAATTTAGCATTAATGTTAATAGTAACATGGAGCCAAAGTGGACCAAAGTAGACTACTGTTCAAAGGTCTGGAGTCAATAACTTCAAAGATTATTATATATATATATATAAAAAAAAAAATGGGTAATGCAAATATATTGGAAACAATAGGGGAAAGGAAAGCAATAGACACATCAGATCAAAAGTTGGTTGCCAGTAAGATATTATGGTTACTAAAGCTGCATTTACAGTATTTGATCAAAAATGCAGTAAAAACAATAATACTTTGAAAAAGTTGTTTTCTATGTGAATATCTGTTAAACTGTAACTGATTGCTGTGATGCACGGCTGTATTTTCTGCATCATTCCTCCAGTCTTCAGTGTCACATGATCTTCAGAAATCATTCTAATATGCTGATTTGCTGCTCAAGAAACAATTCTGATTATTATCAATGTTGAAACAATATAAATCTTTTGTGACATTATAAATGTCTTTACTATCACTTTTGTTCAATTTAATGCATCAATTCTGAATAAGACTTCATTTCTTTCTTACTGACCCCAAACGTTTTTAACAGCACTGTATATGTATTTTGAACTGTCTGTACATTTGAACATTAAGTAACGTATAGTCGTCTTACAGATGCATGCTGGTTCCCACACTGTGTTTTCCGGTTTACAGAGATAACTTATAGAAGTGTTTTATTTGTCCAGAATCCATTTAAAAAAGAGTTTTATTTGTCCAGAATCCATTTAGAAAGTCCATTTAAAAGAATCTCATGCATTGGAGTGAGTTTGCGGTCTCAGCTGTGTTTAACGGCGGTGATGACCAGCGCTCCGGGGTTCTTTCCGTCATGATTGATGCAAGGGCTGAAAATGGGAAAGACGCTCTCAGTGAACACATCAGTGAATGTGTAGAGATGAGAGTGTGTCTTCACATCGTAGAAGGACACCTGGCCAGCTTCGTAGTCCAGAAAGATGCCCAGCTTCTGAGGCAGTGTGGCGAGATGCAGAGGAACTCTGTTGCCAGTAAGAGCTTTCACTTCTCCGCTCTTCAGCCATAAACACCAGAAGCCTCCTTCTGGACTGAGGCGGATCTCTCCTTTGCGTCGCATGGACCCCCGGGCCACTCCTATGGTCCAAGCAGTCTTGTGTCCCACGTCCACCTCCCAGTAGTGTCTGCCGGAGGAAAGACCCTCGCGCGCCAGGACAAACAGCGCTGGGCTGAAGCGCCGCGGCGTGTCTGAATGCATTGAGCTCTTTCGCTGCTCTTCATAGCGCACCTGCCGGCCGTCCTCGGACAGACAGAGATCACGCTGAGCTGTGGCAGGATCCAAGATCACTTCACCTGGAGAGGAGACCGAAATCAGTTATGTCTCCCATTAGTGAACGCAAAAATAGACAGAAATGAATGAGTCATTGAATCATTCTTTCAATCAGTTTGTTCAACAACACTGATTCATTCAGGGACAAAACACCACTGCTGTGTTCCTCACAACAGCACACTGAAAATAAATAAATAAATTAGAAGTGATGTCTTGAAGTAGGAAGACTGATATAGTATGAAAAGTACTCTGGTGATCAGTGTAGATTTTTAGCTTTTTTTATGATTGGCAGAGCAAAAAATATACAAAATAACTGGCAGGGATGTGCCTAAAATGTAAGATGCTCAATATTTGTTTACTGAACTGTGATTAAAAAATTGTGTCGTGTTGCTCTTTAATTGCTTAGATTTATCATCAGCTGATTGAATTATGGTTTTGAGTATTGTTGTTTATAGGCAATTTGTGTTTAATTTTGAATCAGGTACTTGGTTTAGGTCAGGGTTCCTCAAATCTTGGGCCAATCTGCTGCAGAGTTTATCTCCAACCCTGATCAAACTCACCTACCTGTGATCCTGAAGACACTGATTAGCATGCTCAGGTGTGTTTGATCAGGGTTAGAGCTAAACTCTGCAGGAAAGTGGATCACGTGGGTCAGATTTGAGGATCCCTGCTATAAGTCTCTGCTTGTAAAGCAACCATGAGATGTCCCTTTAAAGATGGATAACCACAGTTATCTCATAGAAAACAGATGTGAGAGTGTGATTTATAAGAGATCACGATGTCATGATGACCTGTGAAATCTGTCATTTTGTGAAGGTATTGTGAGATCTGCTTGTTAATGAGTGGTTCCTGTTGTGCTGTTATGTGGTTGCTAGGGAGTTTTATTATGTAGTAGTTGTTGGGGTGTTTCGGCTGGTTGTTTTATCACTGTATAAATGCTACACTGACTCTCATTAAAGCAACTGTATTAAAGTTCATCAGTCCAGAGCAGTCAGTGATATTTCTCTGTGTTTTGTTGTTTTATTAACATTAAAGGCAGTGATGGCTGGTGGAACATTTTCTGGGTAGGACGCCACGTCCAACAATTTTAGCACTCCTCCCAGTATGATTTATCCCAGTATAACACAAGGAAAAGTATTATTACTTGAAACATTTTAAATAAAGATAATTGTTTTAACAGTTCTAGTCTGATATTCTCTTTTGTAGATTTGGCGTGGCTGCATATTCCTTAAAATAATAGTGTAGTATAGAAATGAGGCACAATTACTTAATTACTACAGTTACTTCTCACTGGTTTTGTCATAAATCAGTGTTATGCTTGATAATGCAGTGGCAGTGAGCTCAAGCCTGCCCTCTAGAGGAACAGATTAAGCTTTGAGTTGCACTGATCTAAAAATAACCTTGTGTCTCTCATCTCTTAATCCATAAGATAAAATATGTATTCAGCTAAAAAAGATTGAAACATGGAACTGATCCACACAGACCTGCAGTGTTCAGTTACTAATGCGAACATGAATGGCTCTTACTTGCATAGTTTTGCAGCTTCCTGAGTTCTGAAAGGAAAATAAACACTTCATGAAGAATACACAGAGCATGTAAATTAGCAGTTTGAAATGAATTGGAAAGTGCAGGAAAAACCTGGACATGCTTCTTCACCTTTCCCATAAAGCCGTTTGACCTCGTGTTGGAACTTGTCCACCAGAGAGCAGACGGACTTCCTGATGGTGCTGAGATACAGATCCGTGTTCACGGACACCGATGACCAATCAGACGGCTCCGGTGGAGGAGGAAGAGATGGCAGGAACTGGAAGAAAAATATTAGGTTTAATTAACAAAGCTCAGATGTGCACACTGTTTGTGTCAATCTAGAAACTGGAAACATTTTTTTATATATCTATATTTTCTCATTTTCTCAAAGGTTGGAGTCACACTGCCTCAGATTTTTCAGTGGGTTTGAAAGAAAAGTAATATTGTGAATGATTCATTTAAAATGTTTTCCGTGTGAATATCTGTTAAACTGTAATTTATTTCTGTGATCAAAGCTGAATTTTCAGCATCATTACTCCAATCTTCTGATTTGCTGCTCAAGAAACATTTCAGATTAATATCAATGTTGAAAACAGTTGTGCTGCCCAATATTTTTATTTTTTTTTGTGGAAACTGTGATACATTTTTTTTTTCAGGATTCACAGATGAATAGAAAGTTCAAAGGAATAGCATTTATTTTGAATAGGAATATTCTGCAACATTATAAATGTCTTTACTGTCACTTTTGATCAGTTTAATGCATCCTTGATGAATACAAGTATTCATTTATCTTAAACAAACAAGCTTTGAATGGCAGTGTATGCTGACCTGTAGAAAGAGCACCCTGTCCTGTGTCTGAGCGAGTGCGTCCAGCTCGCTGCTCCTCTTCCTCAGGGTGTTGAGCTCGTGCTCCAGGCCGCTGGCCAGATCTTTGGCCTGCTGCTCCGCTTGTTTCTGCCGCGTGGTGATGAGCTCCAGCAGCTCGGCCTGAGACTGTTCCAGCAGCCGCTGCAGCTCCGCGTAAACCGTCCAGCTCTCCTCGACCTCTCTCTGACTGCTGTCCTGAATACAGAGAGGATACCATGTGTCATCATACAGCAGTTAACCGAAGAACCCTTAATTAAGATCGATCATGTATTATTTTGCCTCCTTTCTCCACATATTTACACTTGTGTATGTCTATTTGCTCCATAAACATTATTTTCCTTCTTTCACATTTGTATTTTTCCCCTTTGCATTAAATACCCATTCTATTACATAAAAACTAGTGAAAACTGTGAAACATTAAAATAATCATTTACGGCCCAAATACAGTTGCTATTTGTGTTCATTATTTTACTGTAAAAAAGTCATATTATATATACTCTCAGCACAGACTCTATAGATCTCAAATCAACTCTAAAGCAGATAAACCGATGCGATAATTAAATGTTAATACAATCTCACTTTATTTACAGCTTGCATTCAATTATGAAATTCCGCCGTATAAATAGCTTTATTTTCGAAAATCATGTCTGTGATAAATTATTGTTTTTATTTATTTATTTATTTTATTATTTATATGTCATTGCTGAAATGAAAGTGAAGTTGAATATGCAGTTTCTGGTGGTCGTGTGGCTAAGCAGCTGAAAGCTTCATGTTCTGCCACCGATTGTATGGCATGAATTTAATTGAATTCAGCCTGACGGAATATTTGTTTTGCCTGAGGTGTAAATAATACATCTACATTCTAACACATCTATACCTGCTCCGACATCTTTGTCTATTTCTACAGTAATAACTGTAATCAGTAATGCTTTAATGAGCATTAATGAGGCTAATATGAGTTATTTCTCCCTCTCTCTCTCTATGTAATTGGATCCTCTTTGTATTTTTAAATGTGACTCTTGATGGCCCTGTGATCTATTTACAGTTATTGAACAAGCAAAACCCTGACACATTAACCTTGCATGTCACTGACACAAACCCGAATCCGATCTCACAGGAAGGATAAAATATCCCGGATGGAAATGTTCTGTTTTTGGAGGTATTTGTCAATAGTGATGTCATACGTGCCACTGACTTCAGCTCTGTTTCCACTTTAAGACAGAAACACTTCCTGTAACTCAAGTGATATATTTATGTCCAGTCAAAAACAAAAGGCTTTTCTGTTTCCTTTTATCTGGAATTGCTTGTGTTGTTCAGCATTCGAAGTGAAATGTTCTCAGTAAAAGAGCGCTGTGACAGCATGGGCAAATATTTGCAGTGCTCTTACTGGTTTTGTCAGATGATGAAACAAAAGGTAAACAGATATTCTCAACAGAACAGTCTAAGGTAGAGGCAGTGTTCACCCTGGGTCTGTACTGGGACTTTTCCAGTTTTTGATTCCCCCTCCCAACATTTTATTAACGTCCTTGAACTTTCCAGGTCTGGAAATCACAACTTCTGTTCTGAGAAATTATATAATATCTTCAGGTTTTCAAACTCATGAACTTGCCACAGTCTGTTCTGAATCCTCACAGGGACAGAGCTCAAGGCAGAGATTTAATTAGTTATGTAGACTTTGATGACAGATAATTATTATTTATGATTATTGATTACTGTCAAATTATTTGTGACCTACTGTTTATGTGTTGCTTTACCATGCATAATAAATATAGCTGCAAGCAGAATTTACAGTTTGTAATTTATCATCTATTATGATTTGCTGATGCATTACAGATTAATGGATGTAGGTCAAAAGCATTTAGTTACTTCTGACTGATTATCTGAAGTCTGAAGACTTGTAAAAGTAGCTTTTTAACAAAAATCCAAATGGCAGAAATTTAAACTTAATTTAAAATTACCAAGCATATGTAATATACGTACATGAGCATAGAACTGATCAAAGAAAAATGATCAAAGACCACTCAGCCTTTCGAGAAAAGAAGCATCACACAGTATAAATGGACTCACTTTGAGCACTTTGATGGACTGCTTGATCTCCTCCAGTTTCTTTTCTCGCTCCTTGATTAGATGTTTCAGTTCTGACCTTTTCTTTCCCAGCTGACTCTGTGAACCAAACAATAAGATCCACAAGTCACATTTCTTGAATTTTCAAGCTCCCAAAATAAATTTCAGTAATTATGTGGTGAGTCAGTTTGGTTTTTAAGTTGTCTGAAGTACTGGTTAACACCCTGTGATGTTATCCTTGAAATGTTGTGACTTGTGCTCACTTAGGGTCATGAACAAGCCTGCAAAGTGTGGATACAGAATTTCACTGTTGTGGAATGTGAATTCATAATTTATTCTGATTATAATGTTTGCGGGTCAATTTGACCTGCATACATAATTTCATGCTTAAAGTCAGCTGCCTGACCCAAGTGAACACATTTCTTTGATGTTCAGTACTGTACAAAAGTCTTAGGCCATTAGTATTTTCACCAACAAAAACTGGTTTTAAGTCAGTTGTATCTATCTTTTGCTGTAGTGTGTCAGTAGGAAATATTTATTTACATTTCCAACATTTCTACTATTATTCATTGCAATAACGCAGTGAGATTTTTGTATGCACAATAATGTGACAACAGCCATTGCTGCACACAGAGATCTGATCTCAGCATCATCAGTCCATCTGCGATTACATGAAGAATCAGACCGATGGCCTAAGACTTTTGCACAGTACTTTCGTTTGCTAACCTATGAGAGAGTTAACATTTACATTCATGCAACTTATGAAATTTAACTTGCATTAAATGCATTTTTATTTATTTTTTTTGCACTCCCAGGGAATCAAACCCAACACATTGGCAATGCTGGTGCCGTGCTCTACATTTTGAGCTACAAGAAAGCATTGTAAAACTTTAGTTTAGGAACCAGTTCTCACTATTAACTAGTTGCTTATCAGCATGCATATTACTTATTATTTACTTATTACTTATTACATATTACATATTATTGCAGTTTATTAGTACGTATAAAGCACATATTCTGCATGACCATATTCTACACTCCTTACTTAACAACTACCTTACAAAATATTTATAAGCAGTAATTAGGAGTTTGAAGCAAAAGTGTACTTAGTTAGTTAATAGTGAGAAATGAACCTTAAAATAAAGTGTGAACAAAAGCATTTATATATGAATTATATATATTAAATATATATTATACATTGTTGCATTTATATATACAAAAATATTTTTGTTATTGTTGTGGTTTTTATAGACTTTTGAAACATTGTATTGAGTCCAATTACGCGCTGTACCATAAAGAACATACCCTTTTTTAATTTAATACAAGGGTTAAATCTCACCGTTTTTTTCTTCCACTCTCGTTCTGTGGAGACAACGTCGTGGCCTTTATGCGAGGACCCTGCGCACTCCTTACACACGCACACATGTTCGTTTCGGCAGTAGGCGTCCAGGAGGCGCTTGTGTGTCTTGCACATCTTGTCCTCCAGGTTGTGTATGGGCTCCACCAGCTTGTGTGACGTCATCGCCTTCCCCTTCTTATGGTGCCGCAGGTGAGCTTCGCAGAACGATCCCGGGCAGCTCAGACACGACTTCATGGCTTTCATCTTCCGGCCGATGCATGCGTCGCAGGGCACCTCTCCCGCTTTAGCGAAGTCTCCCCAGTCGTCGTCTTTCTGTGGGGAATTCATGAACTCAGGAACCGAGGACATCGTGGACAGACCCTGGAACTGTTCAGCGATCTCGGCCAGCACGCAGTTGACACTGAGCTCTGGTTTTCTGGAGAAGGTTTTCTTGCACATGGGACACAGGAACTTCTTGCTGTGATTCCAGAAGCCCTGCAGGCAGGCCTTACAGAAAGTGTGGCCGCAGGGAGTGGAGACGGGCTCGACGAAGACCTCCAGACAGATGGAGCAGGAGAACTGCTCCTCCGACAGGATTCGCCCCGGAGACTGTGGGCCTGCAAAGGGTTGAGGGAGAAAGAGATGGAGTTAGATCGGAGGCACCAAAAAGTAGAATACAAAAGAGCAGGAAGAAGGAAGGTTTGTGCAGCTCTGTCTGACTACACTGTAGATCTGCTTACATGCACTCATTTTCATCATTTAGAATGAATCAAATCCAATTTTGGATTCTTTAAGTATAATTGTCATTTTTGATAATGTGTCAGCGTTGTTTTTAAGATATTTCATAAGATTTTATTTCAGTGGCAAAAATATCCTCGACTGACTGACATGAGAGGTAAAAAAAAAATGCATGTTCGTAAGACATAGACATGTGAATCTGCACATCACAGCAATGCGCATGTGTGCAAAGCATATTTGAATCCAATTGAGAGGATCATCAGATTCAAGTGTGTACAAGAAAGCAAAAAATTCACTTTTTTTATGAAATAACTCCAAATTTGCATAAAATTATGTGGATGGAAAAATAGCTATTGAGTCAAAGACCCTGCTATTCAAAGGATTTTTGGGTACACCCATCACCAAACAAGAATCCAAGACTAAACAATAACAGATACAAAAAAAAAAAAAAATTGCATATCCTAATAACATTCACAAAAACAAAGAATGATACTGAATAGTGATTAAAGTGAAACGCAGCTCTCCAGGCAAATGTGAAGGTATCAGAGGAGAATGAACGGACTGGCACTGGATCGCGAGTGTTAGCGTAGGTGCTAAGCTTGTGAGCTGTTAACACAAAGGTCACATGCTTCGTTTCAGGTGAAGGTGGCCCATTATCTGAAGAGTTACTCGAGCTCTCGGTCGCTCTTGTGTCCTTAAGCAAATCACTTCAGCTTCCAGACTCTGAGAAGATTTTTTGTAAATAGCTGTGCTGGAGTAAAGACTCTGAATCAAAGTGGAGGTTTATTTGAGAGTTATAGTCTAGCTTTGAAAGGGAAAATGCAACATTTTAGGAGTCAAGCATTCAGTTTGCCATATTGATGAACCAGTGAAGAGAGATTTGGAGAGCTATTTGTTTGCCAAAGTACAAGGCACTCATCCCTTATTTTAGCACTCGGCCCGACAAAAGTCGCTTTTAACAAAACAGGCCAACCAAAAAGATTCAAACTGTTAGTTAATAGTTAACAGAAAATATTAAACTTTTCAAAAAAAAAAAAAAAAAAAAGAATTATGTAAAGATTACATAATAAACAAATCTCCGACAGGTTTGCAAACCCAATGGATCCGTCCCAATTCACCAGCCTCGGTCACTAACAGCAACAAGTGAGAGACCAGATTTACAGCTCATATGAACTCAGAGAGTCACAGTTTTTATCAGACGTGTGGACGACGTGCAAACAGCACAATGCACACGTCACCGTGTCATCGCAGGAATGCTGTACAACCGGCTTTTCTTTGACTTCGGCAGTATTCAAATACAAACAACCCCCTGTTCCTGTCTGCTCTTTTACTCACGTCCAAAAAAATACAAAAACTTCTGACATACTTAGGTCTATCTTTATATCTTTCTTATTGAACTATAATGTAATTTCTGTTGAAACTTTACAGTCATATATTTAAATGTTTGTAGTAACATAAGTTGTGTAATGATGAAGTTGCAGTTTAGTACATTTAATATATATTAACTTTAAATCTAATATTGCATAACACTACAATTAAAATGATAACCAAGTACTTTACATGTGCTTTAGTATATTAGTCAACACATCAAAATAAGTGTACTTCTTTAAAACATGACACAAGATTATTAAAGGGGCTAAAGTGTACATAAAGGGCATGAAGTACATTAAAGTGTACTTAAGTGTGTTAAGAAACATTCACAAAAGTGTGTTTAAGTCACTTCTGCAAGTACATTTTTATATACTTAAAGTAAAATATACAAGTGCACAATACAATTAAGCAGACTTATTTTTCACTAGGGCCGTGCATGTGGCTTCATCCAAGTAAGCAACCAATCAAAGAGTAATAACTACCTGCTTTGAAATGCTTAATGTTTGTCAGAAACAACCACCATTATTCAGTCATATAATAGAGAATGATAAACTAAGAAAAGGGTGTAGGTTGAATAAACAGAGATTGTGACTTACACTGCATGATGAAGGATCTTCTTGTAGTTTCCTTCAGAGCTCTCCTGGCTTGTGATGGGTGTGTGAGAATAAAACCTGATCAAAACCTGTTCTCCAGCCTCTGTTTGCTGTGGGTGTGTCTTCAGCCACCTGTGACCGGAGCTACAGTGTGTGTGTGTGTGTGTGTGCGTGTGCGTGTGTGTGTGTGTGTGTGTGTGTGTGTGTGTGTGTGTGTGTGTGTCGCTGACTTGAGTCTTGTGTTTTGAATTCACGTTCAGTTTTTTTTAAATGGTGAGCTTTGATGAAATCTGTAATTACAGAACAGTTTGTGCAAGTCACTATACGATTATTGATTGACACTGCATTAATCATGCTGATTATTAAATCACATGTTGTCATGATGCAAGATTCTTTTATTTTTATAGGCTAAATTTCATGCAGTTTTATCAGTGGTTTGCCCCTACTGGCGTAAATTAGTACCACAAGCAACATGCTTTTCTTTTTAAGGCATCAGAGATTGTGGGGGGGAAAGAGAAACTTTAAGAAAAATGTTTTGTTAAATAGCAGCAGAGAAAATCAAAGGTTTTAGAGAAATACTCTGGACGATTTTCTAAGATTGAATCTGACTTGAACCCCAAAACAGTTCTATTGGCTGAAGGATATTTTAAGAGTTCAAATAGCCGCACCCCATAAGTCATTGATTTAATGGTCAGTCATATATATGAAACACTACAATGCATATCCTTCTGTCTCTTCTGCTAACCAAAGCAATGTAATTTATTTCTGAGATCAAAGCTGACTTTTCAGCATCATTTCTCCAGTCTTCAGTGTCACATGATCTTCAGAAATCATTCTAATATGCTGATTTACCGCCCAAGAAACATTTCTGATTATTATCAATGTTGAAAACAGCTGTGCTGTGGATATTATAATTTACACAGTGAAGAATATACAGTGTTTTTATACATTTGATTACTTTATACAATGTATGCACTGTAGTATTTACAGTATTTAATCTACTGTATTTTTTTTCCTATTGCTTGTAATTAGTTTCTTATTTTTATTTAATCACTGGCTGTTTACTTGTCTTCAGTGAGCATGAGTTTATTTATTTTAATTTAGGCTATTATTATTATTATTATTATTTATTTATTTATTTGTGATATTGACACTGTCACATTATGAAATGTCTATGGTATCAAAAAAAATTAGATCATAAGGACTTTATTTAAAGCATAAACAACTATTATGTGATATATATCGTTAATGTGAAATAAAATTACTCGTATTGTGATATAGGATTTTGGTCATATCGCCCAACCCTAGTTTGTCTCATATATCCACAAGTATCTTACTTTTTTTGAACACTCAGGATGCACATCATTCAGTTGTGAGACTGTGAGGCTATATTAGATACGATCCCAGATGTTTTTCAGATGTCCCTGGCAGTCTTGAGAGGGAGAGGAGGATGTTTAACCTTCATCACACCAGAGGAGGGCAGCACTCAGCCATCTTTATTCCCGTCACAGCATTGCCGCAATCCTGTAAATATTTTAGTGCCCTGACATTACACACATACACCCGACTGACCAGTGTTCAAACACAAGTCATTGGAGTTTGTTTTGAGACGTCTTTACAGGTGTTGATGGACAAATACTGCCCTGATCAGGTATTTTTGCTAGGCATGACTGACTGATACTGTGAGTAATACAGTGTAAACATGAACAGAAGAGCTCTGAAATATGTGTCTGGCAGATGTTTTAAAAACATAATTCCACAGCTGATCCTCTTTTCCGCTCATCAACCATGTTTTATTCCATTTCCCATTTAACATGAAGTCTTTCTCGCTAATCTACTCTGAGCTTTATTTTTTTTGTCTTTTTCTCTTCTGTCCGTGTCTTCAGTGCTTCAATCATTGTGTTCCCTCTCAGGGTTATTATTAGAAGCTCTGTTCTCTCGCTCACTTATTTTCTCCGTCTGTCTCTCCACCCCCACGTAACAGCACTTTACGCTGCTGCTGCTGCAACTGCACACACACACACACACACACACACACACATTTTCTTCCCCTCAGATCCTGTGCCGATGTATTCTTTAAGTGTACACTTACACACAACCCATTATGTCCCCTCATTTCTCCTCCCCCCTCTCGATCCCTCTCTTGCTTTCACTCCCACCCACTATGAGCCCAGAAAAGAACATACAGCCGAGATTTCTCATGACATCATGTTGAGTCACACAGATGCTTTAAACTGTACAGAAAACCTGCTGGTGAAAAGAGGGATTCCTAACATAATACAGGCAACACAGTATCTTCTGTTTTATTATGAAACCTTGAGCCTCAATCAGGTTTTTCTCAAACCAATCTCATGAGAAAACATAATTGTTTTAGTTTATGTGAATTGAATTCAATGTAACTTTTAGAAAGAAAGAAAAAAAAATGCAAGCATGAAAGTCCAACCATAACCATCAGTAGGATGTAAGCTGATGAGTTTGATGAGTTGAGAAATATGCATGAATTCATATGAATCAGCCATCAATTCGCCAACATATGTTATGAAAGCACAAATGTTTGGCCATCACATGGCAGCTTTTTTGGTTCAAGGTTTGACTAGTTACCTTGGTCGGGTTAACCCTAACTAAACCATTATGAGGACCAAAAAAAAAAAAAAAACAACCTACTACCAGATTTAGAAAAAAAGAGCAACCAGGAAAGTACAGCCCTAAACCTAACTGTCAATGCGGTATAAGCAGAATCATACAAAACTGTACAAATATAGTGTTTGTGCACCCATGCATGCACTATCATACATATCGGCCCTACTGTAGTTCCATTTTTTAATGCGATCAACATATGATTATTATCATCGATGCTTAAATGGTCAGTTTAAAACAAGTTAGATAAAAACTAATCTAAAAGTAATTAAAAAAAGTCCGAATACATTACCTAAAACAAGTAACCTAGATCAGTGGTTCTCAACTCCAGTCCTCAGGACCCACTGCTCTGCACATTTTGTTTGTCTCCCTTATTTATCGCACCTGATTCAGATCATCAGCTCATTAGGAGAGAGATCCATGAACTGAACAGAGTGTGTCAGATTCAGAAACATTCAAAATGTGCAGAGCAGCGGTCCCGAGGCCTGGAGTTGAGAACCACTGACCTAGATTACATCACTAAATGGTAATTCTCCAGAACAATTTAATCAAAAACCTGATTTGAACTCTTCACTGTAAAAATATAAATAAAAATAAGAAAAAAAAAATCTGTAGTTTTTACAAAATAATTTTGGCAGCAGTAGTTGCCATGACTGTAAAAACATTTACAAAACAAGCTGTAAATTTTACAGTATAAAACTGTAATTTACAAACAAGAAAATTTGTGTTGTATATTTAACATAAATCGACAACCACCATAATAATGCAGGTGGTAATAGATGCAGTAATATGAAGAATCATTTCATCACAAGTAGCTTTTCCACAAGCTGAAGTATATACTAATATATAGAAGGTGCACAGAATCATTCACGCAAACACTAAACACCATCATGGTAACACACATGATAATTAAATAATGCAATAAACATTCAATAAACAATAGAAGATGTAACATAAACCACGTGTACATAACTGATAAAAAAAAAAAAAAAAACATGACAAAACTATTAAGAAACATGATTATATAAACAAATGTGGAGTTCTGGGAATATCAGTTTACAGTTTTTTTTTTTTTTTTTACTGTAAATTATACGTTGATTTGTTCTTTTTTTACTTTTACATTTTTTTACATTAAATGTCTTGTTAGGTCTTTTACAGTTTTCCCTGTATATAGTGCAGGATCTTACTGTTAACCTATTAACATTTACAGTATTTTTTTCGTACCGTTTTTACAATATTTTACAGTTAAAATTACACTCATTTTTACAGTGTTGAAAATGTGATCAAATGGTCTAAAGGAGATATAGGGAGAGTACAGTCTGCAGCTTCAGTTAAACACGCAGTAGTGCACTAAAGGGAAAAACATTCATCAAAAGGATGATGCAATATAATGAGTCATGAATCCCCTTCAGACAGCCCTTACGGCTATCACACTGAAATTAAACATGCCGTAACACCATATCACACTCTACTCAGAAACATCCCCAGAGGGGTGTGAAGAGAGAGCACAGCGTCAACAGACTGAAGCAGGCTGTTTGAAAGGTAAAATATGGTAAGATTAGCACATCAATCTGTGGTGGAGAACTGCCCAGTGTTTCCTGTGTCATGATCAGTGACAGACGTGAAACAGACATGATAATGACCTCGATTTGGAATCAAGTTTTCATTACAAGGCCTGAAAACAGCTATCAGTTGGTATTCCCATTCATCTCAATGGCAGTTACTCAGCTTGTTGGTGACCTCTGGACAGAGCTGGGGAGATTACCTACAAAGTGTAGTCCATTACTGATCACTGATGAAAACTAGTTTCTTTTTGTTTACAGCTGTCAGCCTCCAATCTGTAACCGCTCTGTTTATCCCCAGCTTCCTAGGTGTTGCGCATTAGTTTCCATACTGTTACCCAGTAGTGCTATGTCTCTTCCCATGTGCTACTTTTGGAAGATTACACAGAGAGCTGAGGCGGTTGCTGATGGGCTCCTGCACTCCAGAGGCAGTGGCTAATGAAGCTGAAGTCTATACTCATCATCCGTGAAGCCAAACAGACTGACTCTGGGGATGGAGAGACGGAAACAAACCTCCTTTGGGGATAACAACATGAACTGGGAGGAAGTTTTCCTTCATAACTGATCTTGGACCAATTTCTCCTGTTTGGATCGCACAGGTAACTGATATAGGGAACAAAACACTGTCCTCAGATCAGTAGGAAAAAATCGCACAGATGGGAGATGACAGAGGGGAACATTTTAGCACAAAGACATCATATCATGGATTAATGAAGTCAGCATTCCATTGGTAATAAATGTATTGTCCTCTGGTGTGTATATTTTTTGCAGCTACCGTAATTATCCATAGTTGGCCCTTTAAAAAATGTCTTTAAAAGTCCTATTTTTGTTTATTTTTAAAAAGTCAGCAAAAGAAGGTGTTTAACCTTCAGACAATGCTGTTTGTACACCTTACTAAGAAGTTGACAATTGAAAGTAAAAAGTAGGAAACTGGGAATAGAGTCGCTCAGTGGGAAGCAATGTCAACAAATGGTTCCATGATTTGAAACCACAAGCCAAGAGGTATGTTTGATTAAGTTTGCTCCAGTTTCCCCCACAATCCCTGTGTTTGACCGGCCATCCATCCAGATTGTTTCCTTGCTTATGGCCTGAGACACTGGTATAGGCTCCAGCATCCATGTTATCCTACACAGAGTAAGACAAGCGGTTTGGAGAATGGATAGAGAAACAATAACAAGCTTAACGTGTCTTTGCTAGAAAGGATCCAATGATGTGTTTTCTTAAAGGGGTTATATGATGCTGCTAAAAAGAACATTATTTTGTGTATTTGGTGTAATGAAATGTGTTTATGCAGTTTAAGGTTAAAAAACACATTATTTTCCACATACTGTAAATTATTCCTCTATGCCCCGCCTTCTGAAACGCACCAATTTTTACAAAGCTCATCGGTCTGAAAAGCGAGGTGTGCTCTGATTGGCCAGCTATGCGTTGTGATTGGCCGAATACCTCAAGTGTGTGACGGAAATGTTATGCCCCTTAACATATTGTGATGCTCTGTCTGGCTGGAGCGACGAGACATAAACATTAAACCTATTATAAACATAATATAAACATGATTTCTAGTCGAGTCTTCTTTTGGAAGGTCAAACAAAGTAGTTTCGCTTTCACAGTGAAACACAGCGTCTATATGACATGGTGGCGACGGCAACAACAATACTACAACGAGAACAAAAGGTACGCCTTCTTTCTTTGCGTAAAACATTTGGGCGGCATTATGCAAATCTTCCTACATAGTGACGTAGAGATGTGAGAGCATGTTGGAATGAGCCGGTTTAGAGGGTTGTGGATGAGTCTTAACTTTTATAAAGAATATCTCTTTGGATTTGAAACTTTAGTCTTTGCAACTTTACAGATCTTCTTTATGCACCAAGACCTTGTAACACTCCAAAGAGAAAGGAAAAAATTTAATTGCATCATATGACCCCTTTAAGTTCCACAATCTTATGGACTGTACCATCTTTAACAGGGGAGACTCAAAAGAGTTGCAAAATCTGATCACAGAAAGTTCCAGTAGCTGCAGGTATTTTAAGGGTAGGGTTAAAACAGACGATTGATAATAAAAGAATAACACAAAACAACCACGGTGGAGGTTTTCTAAAGCAAGTTTTAATTGTGCAAAGTTAAAAGAACAGAGGGCTGTTTGAGTGCTGTATCTCTCACTCCTCCACACATAGAGTACAGTAATTTAAAGATGATTTGTCACAAGCATTTCCACATTTCTTCTCTAGGACACACAGAAAAAGCAGCAACATACTGTAAACCCCAAAATGTCCAGTCCACACCCTTGCAGCACCTCAATGTGAACCAGAGTTATAAGAGAACACAACAATGGATTCTCAGTCAAATTCAAACAGGACTAACAAGGGCAGATTACAGTGTGACTGATGTCTATCTTGTTCAATCTGATGTTCAGCCCAGTGATTAAAGAATACAAGCAATACGAGAATGATGCAACCTGGTTTGTTTAAAGAGGTTAGCAGATAAGCAAGGCTGGGTTCGGGATGCATTTGATGGCGATTCTTGACTTCGGTGGATTCCCTGCAGAGGATGCGGAGAGGTCTGTCACTGTCTCCAACACTTGGAGATGCTCCTGTCTCTCATAGCATTGTCGTTATTGCTAAAGGTTCCAGCAGATTTCAAGAAAAATGTCAACCCTTCCATCCCTTCTCTAACCCTCAGCTGGCTGGAAAGGTATAGAAACATGCAAAATGTGGCTGTAGTACTACGCGCACAATGAATGGTGAGGTTCTTTTCTCTGTGAGCCAAATTCTATCACGTCTCATTTCTGAGCCCTTAACCGGATTAGCTTGGAGTGAAGGGCGAGAAGGAGAAAGCAGACGGCTGAAGAATTGGAACAAGACCGATGTCAATCACTCGAGTGCAGGATAGAATCAAGGCTATTGAATGGAACTGAGAAATATCATAAAGCAGGGTGTTTAAGATATACAGCTGCATGCTTTCAATATACAGTACCCTATTCATTTTGTCTCTATGTTGAATAATATTATGTTCTAGTTGTAATATAGTATCTATGACATCAGTAAGGACCACAGCTGCTCCGTCATATATTCCATCAAACTCTAAAACGGGCTTCAAAATCCCAGTTGACATGCCATACAAGATAGATTGAGGATTGAAAAGCCTTCAGGGGAAGCAGAATGAGGCCATGCTTAAAATGGGCCATAAAAAAACCACAGAGGGACAAATGAAAGCGGTCTTGTGGGTACAAAGAATTAATGAAAGGTAAAAACAAAAGGAGAACCAATGGGGTTGGGGGTGAATTTGCTTTTTAACTCTTTTGAATTTTACCATAAATGGTGTCTGACTGGGAATTTTGACTATGTAAATTGGCCCATTTGGTTATGAAGGTAGCTTTCATACAAAGCTGAGTCTTAGCAAAGAGATTGTCTCCTTTAAATAGAAAAAGAGGTTACATTCCAATAATAATTAATAGAGCATTAATTAGTTTGAGACAAGAGACTGAGGCGTAGATAGAGGCCTGGCTTTTCAGAGCAGGTCAGTGTGCCACATGCAGATTTAAATGCGAGGAAAAGTGTGAATCCCCAGAAGTTGTGCACTGGGGATTTGGAGTTACTATTCGTGGTGAACAATCTTGTGCGTTTTTGTTTCCTTCTCACATCATCCACATGTTTCTCTTGTCTGATCTCTCCAGTGACTTTAAATCTGTGGTTGTGTGTTGGGAATCGCAGTCAGTCAATACTTCGTATGCGCCTCGGCTCACATTACCACTGTTGTAACACAATAGCATGTCCTGATCCTGTCCGATGACTGGCTAAAACTGATCAATGATTTCATTTCAGGGGCCACTGGCACTCGCTCTACATACTATTCTGATCAAATGTCACAAATACATTGTATTTAGACATCTCTTCCACTGGCTGCAGCTTTTATCCTTCTGTGTAGACACTTTCTGAAGCAGTTTGTCCTGTCTTCTTCCAGGTCCTCTTGGCTCTTGTTGTCTCTTGATTCTTTGTGCTAACCGCAGGTGCATCAATAATTCAGCTAGGTAAGGAAATTGCATACCTTTTGGGTTAAGGTTTTTTGACTAGAACAGGAACTAGACGCTTGTCAGTACTACTCAATCGTGCTAGTGTTCGTAAGTTGTCACCATTTTGGCATCATTCTGGGAGTCAAGTCCCAACTGACTCATGGTTTCCACTGTCTGAAACCGAACTAAACCTGAGATTTTGTACCACACTTCACTTAAAACTGCAGCGAGAAATGGAAAGAAGAGACAAGAGAAGATGTAAGGTGGACATTTGCACTGTGCTTTTCTGAAGCGACTGTCGTGTGCTGTGCTTACTCTATGTGTGAAAGAAAGAAGAAGATTGTTTTTCTCAGAATGGCTTCTCGTATGGGACAAAGATAAAGCGGGAAGTTAAAGATGAGGGTTTTTTTGCGGGGGGGGGGGGGGTAGATGTGGCTTTAGGAGCAGCAGAGGGGAGACTAGTTACATTTCATGCTCGATTAAGTTATGCTTCTCTCTCTTTCTCTTGCTTTCTACCCCTCCTCACATTTTCTTCCTAAACCATGTGTAAGATGTCCTAATTGTTCAAGTATGTCTATTTCTTCTTCTTTTGAAAGCGTCTGAACTGGTTCTGGATGGCGAGGGCTGCTTTCTCCGTCTCCGGGGCTTCCAGGTCGATATCGATCTCTTCCTCCTGCTCAGGTTTACCTGCAGAGTCAGATGCCTTTTCTAGAACACAATGACCAAACCATTGTGTGAATCAACTTATAAGATCACTATTGTGAAAAAGAAGTAAACTTCAGCATACTTTTAGTATAGTAAGAGTACTTACTATGGAAATATACTTTGAAAGAATATAATTAGAGTCTACTTGCATTCAATATAAAGTTTAACTATAATAAGTTTTTCATTCACATGAAATTAAGTATATAAAAACATTACATTCAGTTCACATCTACAGTAAGTACGTTTTTATATGTAATTTCATAATTACTTCTATTGTCATTGAAATATGATTAATGCACTGCTGAATGTACTGACAAGCATTTGTGGTGAACTAAAAATACTTGGTCACACTTTATTTTAAGGTTCAGTCGTCGCTATTAACAAACCCTTAACTTTGACTTTTGCCTCAATAAACTCCTAATTTGCTGCTTATTAATAGTTAGTAAGGTGGTTAAGTTTAGGTATTGGGCTGGATTATGGATATTAAATAAACACAAAATAAGTATACTTCTTTCAAGCATGACAAAAGATTATTAAAACATAATATTCAAAATTTAAAACAAAAATTTTAATCTGACATTATTACAAAGTGCACTTTTTAAAAGTCAAACCGATTAAGCACTCTTCTTATTCACAAAGGCACAAATGACTCTAGATTTGTACATTTTCTGATGTGTCTATGTAAAACTGTCTGTAATGATGCTGTGGTGTTTGTGAATGGATGTTAGGTGGCTTAATGCACAAAGATGGTTTGTGTAATACATCGCCCCAGCATTTTTCGCTTTAAATGTGAGAGCGGCTGTATACAGAGAGACATGTGGAGAGGCAGACAGACCTTTGTTGTCTGTGGCGGACATTTGGCTGCTGTTGGCCTCCCCTGTGTGTCCACGCTGGAGGGCAAAGAGACAGAGATAGAGAGAGAGAGAGAGAGAGAGAGAGAGAGAGAGAGGTCAGACACACGCCAGCAATTTACTGTCTGCTTTGGGCAACACATGCTTGTTTGAGATCAAAACTTTGAACACTCCCAAGTGTTGCCCTTTGCTCAATAATGCTGTAGGCACTGCAGAACATTTTTACATACAATCAATAACTTTTGAGTTTAAAGGAATAATTCACTCCAGAATGAATACTTAATCATCATTTATGCTCCCTTTTGTCACTTTAATCCCATGTGACTGAAGCTGCTATTTTCCATTGAAACAAATGCATGTAGTGACCAGGAAATGTCAAACTTTAAAAAGTACCATTAAAGCACCATAAAAGTAGGATTCGGTGAACACACAGTCCATCTAGTCCTATAAAGCCATGCTTCACTGGCAGTGTAATGCTGCTCAGTCCTCCTGGGAACCTACTACTTATGAGTTTGACATAATTACGTCATGTGTGTTGAAAGTGATTTTGTGTAGAATGAAATTAACTCAAACCTTCGTATTTTCATTTTATTTTTTTCACTTCCTGAAAAAGACAAGAAGCTTTTTTTTAGCACTAATGCAACATAATGAAGAGTAAAGGATGCACATTTGGTGTAATTTTTTACAAGCATCAATCTGCTAAATGTGACTATAAAGCATAACGGTATTATAAACATTAACATGATTGTCTGTAAAGCTGCTTTGAAACAACATGTATTGTGAAAAGTGCTATACAAATAAATTTGACGAGTTGTATTTTATCACTTTCATGCTGCCGCAGAGAATTATGGGAAATAATGTAGTTTTGTTGTATAAACTAGCTAAATGAATAGTGTTTCTGGCAATCTTTATGGCTATTCTTAATCAACAGTACACAGAATGAGTATAACATTTGATTCTGCCATTATTCTGTAATTGAAACATCCCCTTGAAAGGCCACTGACCATCACTGCTTGTACACTGTAGAACATATGATAGCTTTGTGTGAGG
This sequence comes from allo-octoploid hybrid of Carassius auratus x Cyprinus carpio, assembly GCA_024542945.1. Lineage (NCBI taxonomy): Eukaryota > Metazoa > Chordata > Actinopteri > Cypriniformes > allo-octoploid hybrid of Carassius auratus x Cyprinus carpio. Next base: position 39,113,816 of record CM045012.1, on the reverse strand, counting down.
AACAAGAAAATTTTACTACGAATAACTTAATTTTCAGTCTGTTTATCAGACAGAGTTATTGTATGCATCAGAAGACTTGGAATATAGTCCTAACCCTGCTGACTGTATGCCTACATTGTATAAAAAAGAGCAGCATGAACATTCTAAACATCCTCTTACAAAAAGAACTGCAGTATTATTGCAAACAATGCTGTAAGTGCAGTTTTGTGTCGTACACTGATGCCGTACTGCTCAATAATAAACTATACTGCAGTACTTACATAAGTACTGGTAATCTGCTGTAATGTAACTGCAGTAAAGCCATTTGCCTCCCCCATTATATAGCTGCAGGTCACTACAGTTCAAATACTGCAAGACATGAAGGTGTGTAAATTATAACAGAAGACTATTACTTTATTAATAGTCAAAGAGAGCATTTATTAGTGATTCAATCTTTTGATAAATAATAGCATTATAGTAAATATTATTAAAACTATTAATGTCTAAAGGGAAATTTTCTCTCATCATATATTTGTATTAAGGTGGTGAATGTGTGGGTTTGAAAACCATCTGTAGTGAACTACTGCAGTCGTATGAACACTTCAAAGCTTGTCCGTACAGAAACACATAAAACCATACAACATGACCTAATTTTATCATCTTTGTTCATATCAGTCATAGCAGTGTTGCCTACATTTCATGCAAAAACAGCTTTATATTATGAAATGCTTGAATTTAAAATAAAAATGTGATGGCAAATCAATTTAACTGTACATTTTAATTAGTTGCAATGCTTCTTGGTAGCTGTAAAGTCCACCATGTGAGTGAGTAGAATAAAGTTTTCTGATATAAAAATGATACCATACCACCCAACCCTAGGTTTCTCTGATTTAATATATATATATATATATATATATATATATATATATATATATAATAATGAATAAATAAATAAATAAATAAACATGGATAAATGTCAAATGTCATCAAAAGGCTGAAAAGTACCAAGGTATTTCTCAAGGTAATATTCTTCAGAAGGTTCCCAGCTGAACTCTCAAGCCATCATTGTCAATTCTGTAGAGGAAAAACCTGACAGGAACAAAATGTACCAAGAAAAGGAGAGAGAACCCAGAGACTGAGTCAGTGTTTTAGTTGCCAATCCCCATCAATGTCTCGGCAACATTGCCACAACGTTGCTGTTATGTCATGTGACTGCAGCCGCTGGAACCGTACGATGGAGATTTGCAGTGGAGCAGTAAAGTCCACTAATGCATTTATTTTTATTCACCTCCGCTTTCTTTCCCCAGTCCTCTGCCCGGAGCGACTGGAGTTTTTTTCGGCACTTTTCCCTTCCCATTTAAAAGCAAGACAGCGGAAGAGACGTCTATGGACCGGCTGCACTGCACAAGGCAGAAAGAGAGGAAACAGACATCTGTGTTCGGGGTGAAATGCAGCTGAGAGATGAATAAAATGAAGAGGGAGGGAAAAATCTAAGGGGACGGAGGAGGGAAAAGCAAGGTCATAGACAGCGTGGAAGAAAGACGGAAGTCGCGTCCATTCACCGACTCTCTCTTCACATCCTCCTCTTTATACTCTTTCTGCATCTCTTGGCTGATTCGGCAATAAAGTTCTGTCTCGTTTCATTCTGTAAGAACTGCAGTTGGAGAACAGGTGAAATGATGGAGGGAGGGAGAGAGTGGGAGTGAAAGCGTGCCTGCGAGAGAGAGAGAGAGAGCGATGCCTGTGTGACAGAGACAGATTGCAGCATTTAAGTGCCGCCCCAGGGAGCTGCTGTAGGTTGAGGGGAAGAAGAGAGAGAGAGAGAGATCAGGGAAACCTGCAGAAGTTGAAGTTGCCATTTATGCAAACGCTGATCGAGTGTTTCCGTGTGTGTGGCTCTTTCTCCATTTCTGTGCTGCATGTCGCATTCTCTCTTTTGATTGTCTCTATTAGGGCTGGCTGTGTGGTAGGTCGTTTATACCATGCAACCAAGAGAAATTGTGCTGTATAGGCTGCGTTTATACTGCGGTGGTGGGCAGGACCGCTTTGCACTATTTTCACATGAGCAGTTAAAAAACTTCCTCACAGTACAAAATAGAGTTTGTTTCTCTAACAATCATTGTATAATTGTACGGGTGCATCTCAATAAATTAGAATGTTGTGAAAAAGTTCATTTATTTCAATAATTCAACTCAAATTGTGAAACTCGTGTATTACATAAATTCAGTGCACACAGAATTAAGTAGTTTAAGTCTTTGGTTCTTTTAAATGTGATGATTTTGGCTCACATTTATCCAAAACCCACCAATTCACCAATCTCAACAAATTAGAATACTTCATAAGACCAATAAAAAAAAAAAAAAAAACATTTTTAGTGAAATGTTGGCCTTCTGGAAAGTATGTTCATTTACTGTACATGTACTCAATACTTGGTAGGGGCTCATTTTGCTATAATTACTGCCTCAATTCGGCGTGGCATGGAGGTGATCATCTGCATTTTTGGTCTCTTGTTTCTCATTTTCCTCTTGACAATACCCCATAGATTCTCTCTGGGGTTCAGGTCTGGTGAGTTTGCTGGCCAATCAAGCACACCAACACCATGGTCATTTAACCAACTTTTGGTGCCAAATCCTGCTGGAAAATTAAATCAGCATCTTCAAAAGCTGGTCAGCAGAAGGAAGCATGAAGTGCTTCAAAATGTCTTAGTAAACGGGTGCAGTGACTTTGGTTTTCAAAAAACACAATGGACCAACACCAGCAGATGACATTGCACCCCAAATCATCACAGACTGTGGAAACTTAACACTGGACTTCAAGCAACTTGGGCTATGAGCTTCTCTACCCTTCCTCCAGACTCTAGGACCTTGGTTTCCAAATGAAATACAAAACTTGCTCTCATCTGAAAAGAGGACTTAGGACCACTGGGAAACAGTCCAGTTCTTCTTCTCCTTAGCCCAGGTAAGATGCCTCTGACATTGTCTGTGGTTCAGAAGTAGCTTAACAAGAGGAATACGACAACTGTAGCCAAATTCCTTGACACATCGGTGTGTGGTGGCTCTTGATGACTTGACCCCAGCCTCAGTGCATTCCTTGTGAAGTTCACTCAAATTCTTGAATCAATTTTGCTTGACAATCATCACAAGGCTGTGGTTCTCTCGGTTGGTTGTGCATCTTTTTCTTCCACACTTTTTCCTTCCACTCAACTTACTGTTAACATGCTTGGATACAGCACTCTGTGAACAGGCAGCTTTTTTGGCAATGAATGCTTGTGGTTTTCCCTCCTTGTGAAGGGTGTCAATGATTGTCTTCTGGACAACTGTCAGATCAGCAGTCTTCCCCATGATTGTGTAGCCTAGTGAACCAAACTGAGAGACCATTTTGAAGGCTCAGGAAACCTTTGCAGGTGTTTTGAGTTGATTAGCTGATTGGCATGCCCCCCTATATTCTAATTTGTTGAGATAGTGAATTAGTGGGTTTTTGTTAAATGTGAGCCAAAACCATCACAATTAAAAGAACCAAAGACTTAAACTACTTCAGTCTATGTGCACTGAATTTAATACATGAGTTTCACAATTTGAGTTGAATTACTGAAATAAATTAACTTTTCCACGACATTCTAATTTATTAAGATGCACCTTTATATAAGTCATTTCACATATGCCTCAACCAATCTAAATTTTGTCTGTTAGTCCATCTTTTGAGTTTTTTTATTGCAAAGCTCAACTGCTTGATTGTTTCATTGTTGAAAAATGTAAACTACATTATTGCATGCCAAACAATTAAAAGTTAAGTATATATACAGTTGCATATCCTACTTTACCGGCATACAATATACTAATGTGAAGTGATACTATATGGCAAATCTCGGCAGTGAGATTGTTTTTATCATTGCAAAATGTAAGCTGTTGTCACAGAATCACCAGGCTCCACCCTCACCCATTAACTCACCAACTCAATCTCCTGATTACTAATTATCACCAGCTGATCACTCCAGCACCATACATAAGGACTTGCCACACACACAAACACTTTGTCTGGTCTTGCCTATGGCTAAGACTGCATCTGTTCCGTTTGTTACTTACCTGAAGATTACTTACCTCCTTGATCCTCTCCTCGTCCTGGTTTCCAGTCTTCAACTCCTCTTCTCCTTCCAGTCTCTTGGTGATCCTCCTACAGGCATCAGGAAAGTGTTCAGTATTTCTCAGTGACTGTTTACTATTGTGTGTGTGGCTACTCACCATTCTTCTCCCAACGCTGTATTATCACCTGCTCTGCTGCTATATTTCATTCAACTCATTTAATAGTGTTTCTGGATTGTTTGAAAACTTGCCGGTCTGTCCAGTGTGTGTGTTTCCCTGACAGAAGACCAGACTGAAAACCGAATCCGGCAGCATGAGCACTTCACAACACTAACCATTTCAGGAATTGGTGGATTTGCTTCCCCAGTCTCTCTCACCCAACCACCATTTACACCAGTCACTGCACCGAGCACTTCTTTGACCTCATTGACCTTTGAGTGTTGTCCAAGCAAACTATGTTAGTTCATTGCCTCTTACTACCAAAATGTTTACTTTCTTGAATATTTACTTTCCAGTCACTGCACTCATTATCTGGGAACTTTTTATCTCTGTTGATCTCTGCTGCCAGTTCCACCTCCAGAAGACCCCGTGTGAGAGACATAAAGCCCAAGCCATCACTGGAAACCCCTGAACCGTGCAGACATCCGGTATAGAGTGGGTCCACTTCTTTCATGTGTTGGAATCCTTCACTAGGAGGAAATTCACTTAGTGGTTCTGGAGAATTCCACTGCTGGTGTCATCCTACGGCAACTGTGGTTAATACAACATCCAGAACTCTCTTGGGAAAATGGTGAGAGAAAGAAATGGAGCAAGTGATGTTTGCCTATGTAACCACTTCAACTCTAGAAGGGGCAGTGATCAGTAGTAGTCTACTCTACCTCCATTGAGAGTCCCGTGAGTGAGCAATCCGTTGACATCAATGACATCATACTCCCAGTTCAAAGACTTCTTCTGTCCCAAGAGAGCTTCCGAGTTACCACCACACCGACCATGGGACTGTGCTATTGATCTTCCATGTGGACCAGTACACAGAGGCAAAATCTATCCTTTGACACTACCTGAACAAGACGCCATGGAGTACATTTGGAAGGACTTACAGCAAGGTAACATCAGACCATCTACGTCCCCTGCTGCTTTTAGGTTCTTTGTGGCAAAAAAGGATGGAGGCTTGCAGTCCTGCATTGATTGAGCCCTCAAAATGATCATAGTTAAATTCAGATACCCCCTTCCTCATCCCAGCTGCCTTAGAACATCTAAGGGAAGCCAAGGTTTTCACCAAGATTTGGACCTCCAACCTTTTGCAGGAGAAAAAAGGTGAATGTCCTTGCATGGCCTAGTCAGAGCCCAGACTTAAACTCCACTGAAAATCTATGGATTGACTTGATGACTGCAGTCCACAAATGGTCACCATCAAATTTAACTGAACCTGAGCAGTTCTGCAAAGAAGAGTGAGCAAATATTGTGAAGTCTAGATGTGCAAAGTTAGTAGAGACTAGTCACAACAGACTAAAGGCTGTAAATAAAGCAAAGGGTGGTTCAGCAAAATACTGACACAAGGTGGTGGTCCTTTTTCCAACTCAGTTTTTTTTTTTTTTTTTTTTTTTTTTTTTTTTTTTGACATGTTGGTGTTTTTATATCTTTCACTTGGATGTTATAAGTTGCACTGAGTAAATACAGCTGGATAAAACAAAACATATCCACTCTATACTATATAGTTAATCTCAGATGCTTGATTGCTGTTGTTTCATCACAAAAGTTAACCATATTTTCGCCAAGCTGGCAAATATGGCTATAAGGCATGAAAATATTAAGATATTTAAATTTTAACAGAATTTGTTGTAAAGCAGCTTATGTATACAGTATAATATGTTTTTTTTTTTTTTTTAAGTCTTTATTATTTGTTATGAATAATTCATCTTACGTTTAAAACAACTCTCTACCCATTATTAGAGAGTAGTGTGTCTTATGACTGATGCATCCTTAGAATGTGTTTTTCACTAAAATAAAAATTCTGAAATATCAATATAATATGCTGCAATATTTTATTTAAAAAAGAAAAAAAAAACTTTTAATACCGATAATCTCAAAATGGCCAAATACTGTTCGATTTATCAAGGAGTGTGTGTATATATGCACATATATATATATATATATATATATTAGGTTTTGATGCCTGTATTTACAACTTCTTGTACTGTGTCATTGTAAGCTTGCATCTGCTAAACCAAGGCAAATATATTAGCACATTTTGTGATTATCAGCATCAGTTGATGAATCGTCAATCTTTATTTGATTTCAGCAGTTCTAAGAACATCTTATTTGCCATTATTAAAATTGTATACATTAGCAATATATTAGCGACCTTGCTCTCTAGATATAAGCATTAGCATTGCTTAATAAAAAAAAACATATATCGGTTGACATTGTGCCTTTTTCAGTTTCAAAGCTCAAATGAACTGTAGACTGGTGAATCTGTGGGAGTGATTTGTGCCCGCTGTCATCTCAGTTATTCTCTTCTGCTTTTCCACTCTGCTCAGTTTACATAACATGGATTGTCTTACAACAAGCATCTATCGCATTTGAAAATCTGTTCCCGTGATGACAAAAGCATTCTGGGTCATATACACCTTAGCAATGTCGCATGTGCCTGACCTGACCATCAGCAATAGCTCTGAGCCATAGCAATGCAGCCATGTTGGGAACTCATGAAACAAAATGCCAAGGGGTTGTCTGTCAAAATTGCTTGGTTGATCTGATCAGAGTGTGTTGTCAAAATACGACCACCTCCGTAACACATCTTTGGAGTATTTCAAAGAGAAGAGTAATCAGTGCAGTCCATTACATTTCCATCTCTTCATTATGAGAAGTGCTCACATGAACAGACGGAGTGTATAAACTTCATTCTTCAAACTACTTTTCAAATCATCTAGATTTATTCATCTAGATTTATTCATGGCTTGGTACTCTAGAGCTGTTAGATTTTTATGTTTTTCTTATATTAGTGTTATTTCATTAATTCTATGTATGTTTGCACTATGTGTGTACTTCCTTCTGCACTGGAAGCTCTTGTCGCCAAGTCAAAATCCTTGTGTGTGTAAACATACTTGTTAATAAAGCTTCATCTGACTTATTAGATACAGTATAAAAAGTGAAAATGACTTATGTTGGTCTAACCTAATGGAGTATAATGTTGACAGTATAACTACAAAATATACTGAATGAACCAGTTAATTTAAATGTAACAAAAAAAAATAAAAAAACCCTACAAGGGAACTATCTACACAACCAATACTATACAGGATAAACACAATAAAAACAAATACAAACAAATAGGCCTACTATTGGACAATATTTCTGTTTGGACTAATGAAATTTAACTTAACCTTCTACTAAATTTATAGTTAAAACAAAGATATTGTGCTATTCACAATCTGAAAGTTTCTTATGTTTAACGTGTATAATCACATAAGTGATGAGAGCCCACGCACTAATAAACTGGCGGGAGATTGGGTGGGATATTCTGAAATAGTTTTCGCCCTGTTGCTAAGGGGAGGAAGGTAAGGGAAAACCTAGGTTATAGTAGATGGGGAACTGATTGCTCCCCCATGATATTTTGTAAACTGTATTTATGACAAATAACAGAACTGCACAGATCCAAATATTACAACAATCTATTGTTAAACACACCCCTTGTCGCTCTGTGCCGCCGCGGTCTGAAGATTGAAAAAGAATGCGCTGAAAGACGGGGAGTCGTCGATTGAAGTCTGCCACCGTTTTCATATAAAATTTAAAGGGTAAAGCGTGTGTCATTCTATTCCTTTTGATGCGATTGACCTGGGTTCGAATCTGCCCTTTGGCGAACTTTTTTTTTTCTTCCTTTTCAAATTTCTAATCACATCAGAAAAGCATTTATTTTTAATAAAATTTAAGAAAATCATCAAAAAGTTGAAAATAAAGTATTGGGTAGGGTTAGGGTAGGTGTAGGGAGGGCTTTTTTCACAATAAAGTGGCATCCATTTAATAATTTGAATTAAAATTTACACTCAATTTACACTCAACTCATACTGGTTTATAATGTATTACAATGCTGAGGTGCACATAATTGCAACTATTTGCAATAAGTAATTAGCAAAATATCCTGTTATTTTCAATATGCACATAATGTAGTTATTTTAATATATTTAACTTATTTATTTATTTATTTATTGTAAGTAAATTAATAAATAAAATCAAACTTACTAATAAGCTTTCCCAATCTTATTTGCATAAGAAGTTGGCGCGTGATGAATCTGCATTTTGGCGGATAATAGCCTATGCTTGCCTGTTGCATGCTGTTGCATGACATGAATGGATATTTAGTGTTTTTTTTTACAACATACAACAACTGCAGAGGAATCTGTACCTTACCAAAATAAAGACAGATTAAGCTAGATGCCTGACTCCAGATCCCGACAGCGTCATAAAGGTGATCCTTTACGCCAAGATGCTCCCTTAGCAGCTCAGTGTTTTACATTTATGTCAGTAAAAGGACCATTTACATCCAAATGTAATTTAATGGACACAGAACACAACCTAGAAATATATTTCAGAATATAAACTGCTTAATCGGCCATTTTCAGTAAGATTTAACGTTACCAAATGTGTTTGTGTGCCTGTGCGTTTAACTTGAATAATGTCCAAATGATGTCTGTTTTAAAGCAGTGCGTAATTCACTCGTTGATTTGCTTAAAATCTACTTTGCGTTTCTGTTGGCAAACATTTTTATGGTGCATTCTATTCAACGTGTTTATTGCTAGTGCAGCAGAAATAGACAGCGCAGCCTTTACAAGTAATTCGCGTGCAATGTACCATGGCAACCTCACGCACTTGCTGTTGCTCTAATCATAGCAAAACTGCTATTTTCATTTAGTGTATTTTCACTTAGTATAAACAGCCAGCCCCCCCCCACCCCACAACCCTGTGTGTACAGCACCTCCAACCTAAAACATCTTCCCACGCTCCTGTAGCCTGACAACTTTTTTTAAAAAAAAACACTAATATCACTTCATCCCTAAAATTTAATTATTATTATTATTATTATTATTATTATTATTATTATTTTAATAGAATAGATTATCTCCACCCAATCACGAGTAGTGATGAATTAAATAAGTTAGCAAACCCATTATGCCACTGATTTACAACAGCAGCGTCATTCTGGGAAAAGAGCCTACCAAATTTTTTAAACATAATATCACTTCACCCCTTAAATTAATTAATTATTATTATTATTATTATTTTTCAAAATACAACAGATTACCCCCCCCCCCACCCCCCACACACACACCCAAAAAAGAACTTGTTTTCTCCAGTAACTATGAATTTAAAAAAAAGTTAGCAAACCCATTATGCTACCGATTTACGACAGCACGTCTTTATCCTGGGAAAAGAGCGGGAAAATGAGAAAGAAAGCACACTTTCTGGTACTGAGGTGATTTCGCGCCTCTGATCTATGCGTTGTCTCTTTAGTGCAGCTTCGTAGATGCGGTGGATGGGGGAGGGGAGGCGCAAATGCATGCAAAGTGCAAGACGTGCTATTCTGTGTGGTAAAGACGACTTTTAAACGAAACATTCTTTTTTTTTCTTTAAATCCTGCATTTTGTCGCACCTGTCGAAATGTTTTCCCGAAATTAAGCCGTAACACGTACTCACGAGGCAGGCAGTAAAGAGCTCTACCGGAGACTCACCTGCAGTCACTGATGCGTCTGCTGCATTGACAACCCCGTGATTCATTCACTCACCTCGCTCATCTTGGAAAGGTGGTGTTGATGTGGAGTTTCCTTCTCTTTCAGTTTGACTCCCGCGTCCCCTTTTCCAGCTCTTCTGCTTGCTCTTGGGCTAGAGTATGAAACACGGCGAGATGCGAGACGGAGTGATGCGAGGAAACAAATCCAGTGGAAATCCGCGGCGCGAGCAGAGAAGAGCAGTGCGGCTGTGCGCGCGAAACCCCCTCCTTCCCTCACCCCTCCTCTCGCGCTTCCCCACGCGCCCACTCACATGCACTGAACTGCGAGGACATTATGTGGTGTGTATGGACCTGTTCAGCGAAACACTTGGTCCAAAAAGCTTTGCAGTGTTAACCCATTTAATCCCACGCGACACAATAGTGACCGTAAAGAAGGTTTATATTTATAAAGTTCTAAAAATTATACTGACTGGTGTTTTAGTGCATTTCCTCACCGGTTCAGTTTATATCATGTTTGCTCCATGTGAAGATGATGGCTGCATCAAACTCAAAACGAAAGGCTGGTAAAGTATGTTAACGGAAAGATATGAGCTTTTCTGTAGGCTACATGTTATCTTTAAGGTGTCTAGCATTAAGATATGAGCTCACATATATGCAGTGTTGTTGAGTGTGGTCAGAGAAGGAGGAAACATGTTGATGGCAACAGTATAGTGACCGGTGGGATATCAGTGCATTTAGGCAGTTGCAGTTGTTAGGTTAGGTTGCACTAAAATGTGCAGTAAAAGGTTACAGTAAATCTTGCACTAAATTAAAAGTTCAAATGTTACAAATAAGTTTTTTTGTTGTAATACTGGTAGCACTAATATAACAATTTTATGATATATGTTACAATAAAAATATTTTGATGGTTGTATTTTTTTGGACTTTTATCTCAGTATTCCTATCAGTGTTGTATAAGGGCTTTTTATGCTTAAGAGCAACCCTAGAATGTGATGAAAGAGTTTAAAATAGCTGGGCTGAGATATATAAAAATTCTGATGACTGCAGAAATATGTTGATTCAGTATGCACATTATCCCACCAACCACAAAACACAATTTTTCACACGCTATTTATTATTTAAATAAATAAATAAATAAATAAAATAATAATAATTAAAAATAATAATAATAAAAAAAAAAATGATACATCATTTGATTATTTTCATTTCTGGGAAAATTTTGGGATTGAACGGTGTTAAGTATACATAAAAGTGCATTTTTGTTGTTTTTATTTATATAAATCATCATCATCATCATGCTTCTGTTAATGAGAGAAAATGTATAAGGTTGAAAATTAATCTCATCATCTTTCCTCTTTTAATAGCCTGCAGGAAATCCATCACAGTCCAAGTCATTAATTTACGTCATCTTCACAACACTGATTGAATACCTACTGTAAATGATGGGAGACATACTTTCGCATTGTCTGCAGCTGGAACATGCAAGATTCCAGCCACCACGTTACAGCCGAGAGTCGCTTATAAATTAACACGGATTTATGGCGCCACCGTCTGGTCACTCTATGTATGACAGCTGAGAAGACCTACCTACAAGTGCATCTCGATAAATTAGAATGTCGTGGAAAAGTTCATTTATTTCAGTAATTCAACTCAAATTGTGTAACTTGTGTATTAAATGCATTCAGTGTACACAGACTGAAGTAGTTTAAATCTTTGGTTCTTTTAATTGTGATGATTTTGGCTCACATTTAACAAAAACCCACCAATTCACTATCTCAACAAATTAGAATACTTCATAAGACCAAAAAAAAAAAAAACATTTTTGGTGAATTGTTGGCCTTCTGGAAAGTTTGTTCATTTACTGTATATGTACTCAATACTTGGTAAGGGCTCCTTTTGCTTTAATTACTGCCTCAGTTCGGCGTGGCATGGAGGTGATCAGTTTGTGGCACTGCTGAGGTGGTATGGAAGCCCAGGTTTCTTTGACAGTGGCCTTCAGCTCATCTGCATTTTTTGATCTCTTGTTTCTCATTTTCCTCTTGACAATACTCCATAGATTCTCTCTGGGGTTCATGTCTGGTGAGATTGCTGGTCAGTCAAGCACACCAACACCATGGTCATTTAACCAACTTTTGGTGCTTTTGGCAGTGTGGGCAGGTGCCAAATCCTGCTGGAAAATTAAATCAACATTTTCAAAAAGCTGGTTAGCAGAAGGAAGCATGAAGTGCTCCAAAATTTCTTGGTAAACGGGTGCAGTGACTTTGGTTTTCAAAGAATACAATGGACCAACACCAGCAGATGACATTGCACCCCAAATCATCACAGACTGTGGAAACTTAACACTGGACTTCAAGCAACTTGGGCTATGAGCTTCTCCACCCTTCCTCCAGACTCTAGGACCTTGTTTTCCAAATAAAATACAAAACTTGCGCTCATCTGAAAAGAGGACTTAGGACCACTGGGAAACAGTCCAGTTCTTCTTCTCCTTAGCCCAGGTCTGTGGTTCAGGAGTAGCTTACCAAGAGGAATACGACAACTGTAGCCAAGTTCCTTGACACGTCTGTGTGTGGTGGCTCTTGATGCCTTGACCCCAGCCTCAGTCCATTCCTTGTGAAATTCACTCAAATTTTTTTATCAATTTTGCTTGACAATCCTCATAAGCCTGCGGTTCTCTCAGTTGGTTGTGCATCTTTTTCTTCCACACTTTTTCCTTCCACTCAACTTTCTTTGGCAGTGAATGTTTGTGGTTTTCCCTCCTTGTGAAGGGTGTCAATGATTGTCTTCTGGAACCCTGTCAGATCAGCAGTCTTCCCCATGACTGTGTAGCCTAGTGAACCAAACTGAGAGACCATTTTGAAGGCTCAGGAAACCTTTGCAGGTGTTTTGAGTTGATTAGCTGATTGGCATGTCACCATATTCTAATTTGTTGAGATAGTGAATTGGTGGGTTTTTGTTAAATGTGAACCAAAATAATCACAATTAAAAGAACCAAAGACTTCAGTCTGTGTGCATTGAATTTATTTAATACACGAGTTTCACAATTTGAGTTTAATTACTGAAATAAATGAACTTTTCCATGGCATTCTAATTTATTGAGAAGCACCTGTATATGTACATATAATATTTCATGTATTATATGCACCTGTATTTCTTTGCTTGATAATTCAAAGGTTTATTTAAAAAAAGTTTTATTTTTCGTCATATTTTTCCCTACTTCAATATGTGCAGAATGATTTCAATTACAATGGTTCACTCATTCAAAATACAAGACACTGTGATACCGTAAGCCAAATAATGAATGAATCAAATAAGGAATGAAAGCTAACCTGCAAATCTAAAGTGTGGGCAACTGTAATTTAGTGAGCAAATAAATCAAAAGAAATCATATATATATACATACATACATACATACATACATATATATATTAGATTTTATTATAAGAGACGAAAAGAGTAGGTAATTGTTACATTTAATTTGAATGATTTAAATATGTTTAAACAATACACTTGGCAACATTAGATAGTAGACAGCATATTATTTTCAACTGCTCTGAAAGAAGGGATTCCAGCCTGGCAACCTCTTCAAAGTTTTGAGATCATATAAGAACCTTGTCTGGAAACTCTAAAAGTGTCCTCTTTAGAATACAACACTGGCAGAGGAGATCCATATGGAGTCAAAAAATAAATAAATAAATTAAAACCACAACTGGCTTGTGAAAAGTCTTAAATCACCTCTTTAGTGATGTCTATGTAAACCCTCACCCAACAGACCTTTGTCTGATTTCATCAGTTTCATCCAGATCTTCACCATCTTTATCGATATCTTCCTGAAGAAGGATGAGTCGGACAGTGCTAATTGCCAGAAATATTGCAATAGCAACACATGTCCCTCCAATCCATGCAGGCATCAGAGACACTCCCAATCCCATTACGAATGTGGCCACATACATCCAGCCAAGCTGCTTTATAGCCTCTGTGGCATTAATACACAAAGGTAGCTCATATGCACTTTGCAAGGACATTTTAAAAATAAAGAATAAACATGCAGCTATCAACACAGACACTGCAAGTCCCTTAAGCAGCATGGCTTGACCATGAACCATCTGTACAACCAACGCTACAGCCAGAGTCGCTCCTGTACACATCATAGCTAAGATCAGCCCACCTTTAGCTTCCATCTCTGGAGTTTGTACTCTCACTAAAAGTGCTCTACCAGATACTTCAGCTAATGGATGGGGAGGCAAACCAACAAAAATCAACAGCAAAGCAATAATGAAACTGAATATGACAACTGCCCCAAAGAAACAAAGATAGACTTGATTAGCCCTACATATTGAGATGTAATGTGTGTGAAGAAACACACGATAGCTCTTAGTCTGACAAAAGTGGTCAGTGCTAATACAGTAGCACATACCTGTATATCTGAGACCGGAACACTTTGTGCAATTATGTTTGCCAGAAATGTAATAACAAAAGGAATCATCAGAGGCATAATCAATAAAATATTTAATATATATGTTATAATGTTTCCATATTCTTGCTGTGCATCTATGCTTCCAAAGGCCATCATAGCTACTCCAGTGATTATTGTAAGAATGGCTGTTTTTGGTGTTTTCAGTTCAGATGTGATGCCAATTATCATCCCCCACTGACCCAGACACAGTTCTTCATCTCGTAAACCAAAAACCCAAAGGCTCATTATTACTGCTCCTATGATGGTGAGAGGTTGAACATGTCTCAGTGTGTTAAAGGATGCTGACAGTGGATTATTCAGCAGTCCAGGAAATAACCTCTCCAATTCAAGTTCAGCAATCTCTACGTCCATCCCAACAGCCACTGTTAATGCTGTAATAAAAACAGCTGTGTGTAGCAGTGCAAAAGGTGCCACTGCACAAAACACATTCTGTCCCAATGCTTCAGCCAGTAGAACAGTAGACAACAGCCCGAGAGAACATCCTGAACCTATGCCAAAAAGAAAGGCAAGGACTGACCCTGAAAGAGACAAAGATCCGAATGCAGAATTGTCAGTCACTTTATTTCTGTGATGAGATGAGAACAGCAGTTATTTTGAGCTTGAAAGGCTGTACTGCTAAAAATGTGAAATTTTGTCTTAAAATCAATCCGTTTGAGAAGTATTGGTATTGAGTTTAAATCGATTAGGACAAGCTCTCTAGACTGACATAAATCTAGTAAATAGTCTTTAAATGTCAGAGATTGGTAAATTTACCAATACATTTTCTATCAGCGTTTCCATGATGGTCTTTGGGGGAGAGAATTGAGTAAAAGAGTTTGTGTTACAATTAATTTAAGGTGCTTTATTCAAGCCAGTCCGAGATGCTAGTAAGGAATCTGTGTTTGTGTACAGCACATATGAGCGTAACACTTATGTTAATGAATTAATTATGCAGAAGATCTTGTTAAACCATGAAACCTTGTCAGACTGCTATGCGCACTTTGGCTTAATTATTTTTGGCAGTGGTGTGTATGCCCTCTGAACTGTAATGCTACCATCATTGGAAGAGCAAGATGTAGTTGTTCTGTCTATGATGCCAGTGACAGACTAGAGAGTCTTCACCATCATTGCTGACTAATATTTCAGTTAATCTATCTCTCACTCAACACAGGACTTGACAAAATCCCATCAGGTTGCATTCCTGCAATTACTTTGGATTGAATTCAAACAGGAAATACATTAAATAAATGCAAATTGAATTTGTTACAGTGCCTTTGTACCTTAATGACCCCTAAAAGGTTATTAGTAGCACAAATATAACTATTAACATGCACCTTTCAGGGGTCAGTAAGGTCAAAATTATCCCTTTAAGAGTGTAATCCCTGTAAATTGGCACTGTCCATGCAAAGACTCATTATGTGCATCAGATCTATCATTAGGTGCGTTTACATGGACACTTTTTGCTTCCATCTGAATGAATTCATTCTGATTGACGAATCCGAACGTAGTGTTTAAATTAACGCTAAATAGAGTGATCGGGTTGATATGCGCGTTTATATGTCACAAGCTTTTGATCGGATTTACTCTTTTGACATGTGCACACTGCATGAATATACAGTTTCCCGCTGCTGTCGCATACTGTTTTAAAAAGCACACGATATTTATCTACTTCGGGTCCTAATTAGACGACAACCAGCACATGAACTGTTGTGCTGCTTAACGTTACTTTAAAATAAATAAATAAATAAAACTTGTAAAAGTGCCCCTTCCCACACCCAAAACTAATCGTCTGTTGATGAGAGTCTTAAACAAGGACTGGTGGGATGTGGTCCTGTTCCACTTCACATACGCTGAGTGAAAGGGGAGTTTTATGATGACAGGACACTTATTTATGACACTTTATTCGCCTGGAAGAACACCTCGTTCCGCGCGTCAAACGTCATTACGCTAGTTCTACAAACCCGATTCCAAAAATGTTGGGACACTGTACAAATTGTGAATAAAAACAGAATGCAATGATGTGGAAGTTTCAAATTTCAATATTTTATTCAGAATACAACATAGATGACATATCAAATGTTTAAACTGAGAAAATGTATAATTTTAAGGGAAAAATAAGTTGATTTTAAATTTCATGGCATCAACACATCTCAAAAAAGTTGGGACAAGGCCACTGTGTGGCATCTCCTCTTCTTTTTATAACATGGCTCCGCTGATCTTTGAGAAATAGATTGGGCAATGCTAGTTAGAGATTGCCCTCTCGAAGATGTCCCAAATTTTCTGAACTGTATGGGGGTGGAGCATCCATTCCTCTGAAGGGAAGTTGCTCTGGGACAACATGTCTGCCCCCTTGTTCAAAACGCCCTGCACATGCACTGCTCTCAGCGAGAGCAAGTTGCAATTGAGCCCACTCTAGGATGCTTTTCGATTTATGGAGGACACCACCGTTATGTTGTCTGACCGGACTAAGACGTAGTGTCCTGCCAGGAGTGGTAGGAAAGCATGGAGAGCTCGATATACTGCCAGCATTTCCAGGCGGTTGATATGTAGCTCGCTTTCTGAACTCGTCCAAATGCTGAAGGCTGGATGGCTGTCACACAGGGCTCCCAGCCCATCTTGGAAGCATCTGTGAAGATGACTTTTCTCCTGCCTACTGTCCCCACAGTCACGCCCTGCTCGTACCAGCAGGGGTTCATCCAAGGGGCCACTGTTGCGATGCACGCCTGGTTCACCTTGACAATGCAGTGACCGCGACCCCAGGTGTGGGGCAGGACTCAAGGTTTTAGCCAAAACTGCAGTGGGCGCATGTGGAACAGGCCCAGCTGGAGAACTGGGGATGCTGAACTCATAAGACCTAGCATCCTCTGAAACCTCTTGAGCGGCAGAGTATTTCCGGGTGTAAAAGGTACCACGAGCTGCTGAATGGCCAGAGACTGTTCTGGCGAGACTACGGCCCTCATATGGGTCGAGCCGATAATTGTTCCCAGGAAAGTAATACGTTGGCTGGAGGACAACAGGCACTTGGAAAAATTGACCCTGAGCCCCAAACACTCTAGATGGTTGAGGAGGAGGGATGTGTGTGACACTAGCTCCACCTCTGACTGAGCCAGAATGAGCCAGTCATCGAGGTAGTTCAGTATGCATATTCTCATCTGTCTTAGAGGGGAGAGAGCCGCATCTATGCACTTCGTAAACAGCCCGAACGGAAGGACCGTGTATTGATATGCCACCCCTTCGAAGGTGAATCTTAAGAAGCGCCTGTGATGGGGGGCTATCTAGATGTGAAAGTAAGCATCCTTCAGATCCACAGAAAAGAACCAGTCCCCTGGGCGTATTTGCGAGAGGATCTGTTTCAAAGTGATCATTCTGTATAAGCACTTTATTAGAGCCTGGTTCAGACGTGTGAGATCGAGGATGCAGAAGAGGCTCAAGCGAGGCTCAGGCGACTCAAGGCAGAGGAGGAATGCTTTAACTGGCTGAGGTGTACTCTTGCCCAGCGAGAGCCGAAGTCGTACGGCAGGGCTTTGAGGAATGGGCAGCCTTTCAGTTCCGTCCAATGGAGGCGGGCGGGCACAGATGTACGGCCACAGCTTTGTGCGCTCAGCGCCAGGCGGGCAGAATAGGGGGCATGCCACGATTTTGTGAGTTCCTCATGGACCTCGGGAAAGAAGGGCATGGCCCTTTGGGGAGGAGCCTGGCGGCATCCCGGCAGGAACCACTTGTCTAAATGGCTGCGTGTGGGTTCTTCAGGCACAGACCACTCTAAACTGAGCTCCTCGACGGCTTAAGATAAGTCACAGATGAGCTTGGTGTCTATCAAAGCCTTGGCATCATTTGGCTCAAGAGACAGCAAGGGGGCGGGGTCATGAGCTGAGCCCGTCCAGTCCTTAGCATCTGAAGCCGCTAGAGACATGCTGTCATCCAGTGGCTCATCATCAGATTCCCCGAACATGACCAGGTCGCTTGCGATGGCATTCTCATCCGAGCGCTGAGATCATCTGCCCCGCTGTTTTTTCCGCACAGGCTCCTGGGAGGAAAGAAATGGGAGGCCGTGAGGGGCGGAGTCGTTCTCTGAAAAGAAAGCTGTCCGCGACTGCAGAGAGCCCAGACTCATGCTCTCGCAATGAGAACAGGTCATTTCAGTGAGTGTGGCTTGAGCGTGGGATTTCCCCAGACATTGCACGCACTCACGGTGCCCGTCAACAGCTGTGGTGCGACATTTGCAACAATGTCACAGAATTGCTCTAGAAATAAGCTATTTTAGAAGAGCCGGTGGAAGCACCAAGAAGGGGCATGCTCAAAGCTGCAGGCGGCTCATGAGCGAAGTGCTGACCAGGCTGCTTGAGAGTGGCGTGGAGAACAGAGCTGCAAGTGAGCAGCGAACTGTTCTAGCTGCAGAGAAGTGGTGCACTGATCAGAGCTGCCTGTTACTTCACCATAGGCTTGTGCAGCCGTCATTGGTTAGTTTTATTCAACTCCACGAACCAATGGCCATGCAGTTTCACTGTGTGATTGAGATAAGCCTAAATGGCTTATGACGCAGTATGAGTGTAATATTGAAAGGAAACCTATTCCACTCTCTATGTAGTAGCAATAATTTTTCTTCTTGTTCTCTCTGGCAAATAATTGACTCAGGTTTTTATTCTAATTTCAATTGTTTACTGGATGTTCTTGTTAAAAATAAACACCTGTCAAAAAACTGTGTAGCTCCGTCTTTCCTTCTTTCTTACAAAGTGGTGCCAAAAAAATATATATACCTATTCATGCACTTCTAACTTTAATATTAAATTTAACTATTCAAATTATGGCCCTTACACTCTATATCAGAGAGGTTGAGCTGACAAATCTCTGAATTACATGAATACAAAATGTTGTTGAATTGTGCAGTTTAATATATTTGAAATACAAAAGCCATATGGTTAAATTAGGGATTATAAATTATTTATGAATAATTGGCTGCCATTTTGTCAATAAAAAAATATCTGCAGTCTGATTATGAGAATTTTAAAATGTAATATGATCTAACTAACATGATTGTGTGAACATAAAGTTTGACAAATAATATTGTACTACTTTATATACTACTATATTTTTTCTACCCACGTAAGCCTGCATTTTGAACAAACAAGTAATAACACCCTAAAACTCACACCATACCGGCTGTCCAATGTTTTGAACGTTACACTATTCACAAAGTCAACCTTATTGTGACTCTGCATGAAAAACTGGAGTATTTTAAAAAATATTACACCCTTCATCTCCTTCCTGAATATATCAGTGTGGTGACCATTTATCACCAAGCACATGCTTTTTTAAAACAAACACACACACACAATATAGCAGAGGATTTAGTGCAAAACATCATTCTGCAAGCAAAACATGTTTTTTTTAATTTTTTATTTTATTGATTATTTTCTACTTTTTTTTTTCTTCTCAATTCACAATTTCATATTAGTCACTACTATGTTAGATCAGCTTCCTCTGCCACCAACAGCAGTCAGCTACTGAAAAGACCAAACCAGACCTTCTCTCCACCTCCCCCCCTCACTGGTTAATATTTATGGATTCACACACTTCTGGTGGAATAAAAAACAAAAACAAAAGTCAAACAAAATGTAGTGAATTTTTGAGCAGCGCATCACTGTTTGGGAATACTTTATGCTTATTTCACAGTGTCAGTATATCATCACAAAATATACATTTTTAAGACA
The DNA here is from genome assembly GCA_024542945.1 of allo-octoploid hybrid of Carassius auratus x Cyprinus carpio. NCBI lineage: Eukaryota > Metazoa > Chordata > Actinopteri > Cypriniformes > allo-octoploid hybrid of Carassius auratus x Cyprinus carpio. Next base: position 39,093,869 of record CM045012.1, on the reverse strand, counting down.
TCAATGCACGCACACACAAACACACAAAACAATACTATTGCCCTGATCCCAGTACATAGTTTGCCTGTCCTAAAAGAGCCACATCACTGCTGATGTAGATGTTTGGCTGCGCAGGGAGTGATGGAGAGCAGGTATCCCGGTTTGATCTCTTGTTAGAAACACAACATCTCTATTTCTATCTGTACAACATTCAAGAGACACGTTTTGTTCATGTTTTTTTTTTTTTTTGTCTGTTTGCTTTTTTTTTCTTCCATGAAACAAAAAAGAACAATGATAATAATTGTGAGCAGAAGAGAGCTGGATTTCATCTCATCGGCATCAAATTGTAGAAATTAAAATAATTTCTAAAAAGGCCTCGGAGCTAGATAGTATATAACCTTCAGTGGTGCATATGCTAAAGGGAAGGGGGATAACAGGAGATGCAACAACACACATGAATGATTGAATGAGACTCATTATTATGAAATGGAAATGACCCCTACAAGACCAAGGATCAGATACAGAGACATACAGAGCAGTTTACCAAAGAATACAAAGTGAAACAGTAGGGGCTAAGTGCTTTTGGTGAGCTTACAAAATACTTGAGGAAGTGCTCAGGACAGAAGGCACAGTGGCTTGACTGTTATCTCAAAGGAACACCACATCAGGGGTTAACTGAACGCGTAAGACAATCTACACATGACACAAGGACACGATAGCGGACATATTAAGGCCAGCCTCTGTCAATTACAAGACAAAGGTACCTCCTACTCGGTGTCTAACGATAAAAATGAGATGACCCGATGGAAATGATTTCACAGAGTTGGACGAGGAAAGTAGATCATCATTTGTAAGATGTGCTAATTTCACATCAAAAATGTGACACGATTACATCAAATCAAATTTGGCAAGCAGATCAGTCAGACTGACAATGCTGATACTGGGACATGTCTTGGACACGATTTCTGCATCAGCTTATAAATATATAAGCAAGCACTGAAGTTTCAAGATCATCAGGCAAGCTTTAACATTGATTGTGTGTCTAAATGATTGATTTGTTGATTGAAACATATAAAAATGCACCGTTTAAGGGAAAGTAAATTGAATCTGCAGCATTATGAAAAAAATGTTTCGGGGGAAAAAGAGAATAAAAGTTTGGTCTGCATTGGGTCTCACAAACAAAAGTGAGTTTGGGAGAAAATAAACTTTGCACAGTGCTCTAAAGACATTCTGAAGCAGTCTTCTTTCATAATTATTATAATACTTATTCCCATATCTGTTTCCATTAACACTTCTGAAAAGGAAAACAAAATGTTTTGTCCTCTTATTTGATCTCTTATCTTTACAAAAGCTACATATGTTCTACTGGGATGTCTGAATTTGTTAGTGTGTTTTTTTTCCTCTCTCTCCAGTTTTTGATATTTAAAAAAAAAAAAAAAAAAAAAAAAAAAAAAACAGCTTACTGAATGTTTCAGTAGAGACCCACTTTCCACCCTCTCCCGGATGGTTTGAGAATCTGAGATAACAGGAATATTTAGGATATATTGCAGAGCCTCCATTTTCTAGATTGTGATTTGTTTCAAACCCTGAAATTTGAACTATTTCCATAGTAACGGTGATCTGGATTCCACACGGAAATCCTGTTGGTGTATGTAATGTAAACACTTCCATGGGGCCGTTGTCAAACAGCCAGCTGTTCCCACATGTGGTGCTCTGGGCTCATTCATTGTTTCATTCACAGCTGACATAATCACACAAACTGCCACCATATTGTCACAGAACTCTACGCTCTAGCACAACTACACATATATACTGTATATATTCACTGTAACTATATTCCTGTGTTACTGAATCTGCTAAAAACCTTTTACATCAACAGGCACTGAGAGAAATAGCATATAGAAGAGGCAGAATCTCTGTTTGATATAATATCTGAAGAAGACCCGTCGGAGCAGACTGGCAGTGTGTGGATATCTGGTAATATAATCTTTACTCTGTCCTGTTCTGTTAGAGGTGATTCACAAGTACCGTTCAGTTATCACAGCATTCTGTTCAGAGTCTGGCTCCTTTGGTTTGCTGAAGACGTGCAGTCAGATCAAGTTCATGTGGAAGTAGGATGTCCGTCTCTCTCAGCATTAATACTGTATATCGTAGCGATTAAGAACAGTGTCTCTTTTTTTTTTTTTTTTTTTGCTTTACCGGCTGCCCAGATTGACATTCCAGGTCCTCGTTGAGATGAAAGCGAGATTCACAGGAGGAGCAAGGAAACTGAAAATGATATACAACTTGGCATGAATTGCGTTCACTGACAAGAAGACAGGAACAAGAGAACAGTGTTCAAGAAGGCCCCGAGACAGGCAACCTTGGACTAGCATACAATACTGGATATCTCTGTGTGTCTCTGTGTGTGTGTGTAGAGGTAATCAATCACTAACCAAGGAGGGCTCGGAAGATATTTTAAGGGGAATGTTTGATTTAAATACTTTTGCAGGTTATCTGTTTACTGATACTGTACAGTATGTTAGCATAGCGACTGGTCTGCCCTTGGTCTGAATGATAAGAGGGACCCTGGACAACTGTATTTCCCAAATGTTTCTCTCCTGCTGCTATGTCCGAACTCGTCCAGGGCTCTTGTTAGATGTTATTTCCCCAAGACGCCTTCCTCCTCCTTGAGCAGATCCTCAGCCATGAGGTCTGATGAAACAGACTGAGCCCTTCTGCTCTGATTCTGGGGTACACTTCCAAAGCTGCCATTTGCTTCCAGGTCATCCTCCTCCTCATCGACTTCCTCATCTTCCTCATCCAGGTCCTCGCTCATATTGAGCCCCTTCTCTGTGGCACCGACGCTTCCCACAGGTCCAGGGTTCAGCTCCAAACTGTCCTCTGTGTCCCTGTTCTCTGGGCTGACTCCATTCTCAGCTCTTGTCTTGAACGAGACCCAATCCTCAGGGGAGGCTACTCCGTCCGCTGCACCGAGGAACTTCCACAGAGCCAGCGGATCGTGGTCTGGCCCGGCCAAAGTTAGTCTTGGAGAATGACCGGTGGAAGTGAGAGTGGCTCCCCTCTTGCGACGAGACTTGCTGGTGTGATTAACCTGAAGGTGCATGGCCATAAGCTCAACAGAAGAGGTCCGGAAGGGACAGAAGACACATTGATTGAGGATGTCATTCCCTCCTTTAGAGCCACCTGACGGTCCACCTACAGAACTACTCACTCCCTCTTCATCTTGTAAAGGGCGGCGAGAAAGGTCCAGAGGTTCAAAGCCTCCTTCCTGGGACCCACTGGACTTCATCCCGCCCTGGTAGCCATTTGCTGACATCATGCGACTTGTAGTAAGGGGTTTCCGTCGAGACACTTTGGGCATTTTCGGAGGTGGTACCTCCCCAATCCAACTTGGTTCTAGACTGCCGGCAAAGAGTGTACCCATCATTCCTGAAAGACTGAGATACTGACTCTCCACGTCTCCCTCTCTTTGACGTCCAGATACCGTAATGCCCTCCTTCTTCTCTGGCGGGCTTGCAGCCCATGACTGACTGTGCCTTGAAGAAGGAGCCTCTCCAGGATCCCTCCTAAAAGAAGACTGGGACATAGAGGGGTGACGGCGCTTTTTCACCCCTTCATGAGGACACCCAGTCAGAGAGGGGAGGCTCGGTGATGGGGAATTTGTGGTGGTTGCCATAGCGTTCCTTTGCTCACGATGATGACGCTGAAGGTGGTACTTGAGAGAGCCAGACTGGGTGCCAGCATAATCACAGTGTGGGCATTTGTATGGTCTCTCACCTAAAACAAGTAATAAAGCACTCTGTTAAGTAGATTGAAAACTAAGATGTGATTTTAATAACATAAATTTGGCTAAGAATAGCAATGCTTCATTAGGGAGGCTGCTGTGGTTAAGTAAGTAATTGCTTGTGTGGAACGACTATATGCAGTTACACACAGTAATAGATAGATGGCAGTGCTTGTCATCATATGCAACATCAGGTGTAGTCCCTAGTGCATTACTGTTAAATTAGGACATTCCATCTCTCATCAACCGTGAGAACACTGCCTTTTTTCTTTTCTTTTTTTTTTTTTTTTTTGTTTGGTAGAAGACATTTTGATGATGAACCTAATAGCAAATGGTTTCAATCAGGCTAAATCAGGAAAATGATCATACAGGGGTATACAATGTAATTAATAAAAATAACTAATAACAAAAATAATAACCACTAGCACAATCATCATCATCATTTCTGTGAGGTTTCTGCAGCAAAAATGCTTTATCTAAATGGAAACATAATGTAAGACATCCAAGTAGAATAAAATAACACAAGTGATAAAGATTTGAACATTAAATAAAAAATAAATAAATAAATATTTTTTTTTAAATAAAAACAGTATTTTCAGATCTGAGCTTGGTGTCAATACAGTATTTTGCTACAAGTGTAATGCACACAACATATCAAACTAAAATTAGGATTATGTATGATCATGTACCTTTTGACTATCATTGTTATACAGTAGGATCAAAATAAAATAATGTTACTGTAGATTATGGAATGTAATATTATAAATCTTAATTTCTGTTTTATAGGTTTAGTGAAATATAATTTTGTCCAAATGGCTCGTCGGACCTGCTTATGTACACTCTGGTGAGCACATGCCACTGTTCATGTTGGCCTTACCTGTGTGTACACGGAGGTGCACTTTAAGGTGATGGGAAGACCGGAAAGCTTTACCACAGTAGGGGCAATCCTTTATCCCTGTTCCCCGAACACGCTCTCTTGAAGATGAAGTGGAAGAGGATGACCCCCGTAGACCATTCTGACCTTGAGATGAGATAGCATTTAATGAATAAAAGCAATTGATTTGAAATATAATCTGAGTCTACACTGTCTCTAAGAACAATCGTGCCTTCCTGAAAAACAGGGAGGAAATGTTCCAAAACTTATATCAGTGAAATATAAAAAATTATAATAAAAAATAGAAAATTATAATAAATAAATATGTGTTCTGCAATGTAATACCATATGAAGGATTGTAACAAATAATAATATTGTACTGATAAAGTTAGCTGTTTTTGATTATGCTGGTTGATACTTACCAGAAAGATGTGATATGACAGAATGGAAGCTCCCAGCTGTCCCGACTCCTGATGGTAGCTGCTTTCCCTCCTGCCTTCCTTCATTGTCACTAGTTCTTTGTAAACCTCCTACTCCACCTGTTGCCTGAGCTCCACTTGCTCTGTTTATAATGTCCTCATCTCTGGACATGCCCCCTCGGGCACTTTGACCTTTCTGTGGTTTCTGGACATGGACACGGGCATGAGCAACCACCTGCTGAAGGCTTCTGAACAGCTTTCCACAATCTGGACACTCCCAAGGTGAACTAGATCCCTCTAGCTCCTCTCTAGAACCCATTCCACCTAGGTAGGCCCTCAACTGCTTGGCTTCCCCAGCGACTGTGCCTCGTGAAGAAGGAAGCTGATGGTGCGAAGGAGATCGCTGCTGCTGTTGCTGTTGGTTGTGCTGTGCTGCTACCAGACTGCGAGCAACCAGCTGCCACATGGCTGCCTGGTCCGCTCCGTCTGCTGCGTCACCTCCCCGTCCTCCACCATTACCCATTTCTGCAACCTGTGCCACTGCCTGAAGGCGCTCCATGCAACTTCCATTGCTGTTGTCTTTGGGTAAGCCCAGATAACCCAATATAGACGATTTGCTTGAGCCTGCACTGGCATCTGACCTCTCCGTGCGACTTCCTGAACCACCGCCACCGGTCATACTGCGAGCCAGGAGCAAGTTAGAATACAGGGCCCCCAACACTTGTGTGCTTGCAGGACCTTTGGATTGCTCATTTCCAGCTGGCCCCAGATTTCCCAATCCAGCTTTGAGGCCCAGCTTGTTGAGATGCACCTTCATATGATTCTTTAGGAACCAGGGTTCCTTGAAGCCACGGCCACACACCTGGCACTTGTGATCCAATGAGTCCTTGTGCTTCCGCATGTGCCCCTTCAAAAACCAGGACTGAGTAAAACGCTGCCCGCATGTCTCGCATCGGAAAGCTGGAACAACTGGCATTTGTGAAGGAGGAGTCTCTGTTGGTGCTGTTATAGGGTGAGAAGGAAAAACCGTTTCAGTGGCAGGATTCTCAGGTGGGTGGCTCTCCTGCAGATGGGCAGCCAGTCTTTCCTCCTGACTGGCTGAGAAGGGACACATTGTACATTTGTAGGGGTTGTGGAGGATCCGCACATGACGAGCCAACTCTGAAGCTGTACGAAACTTACCCTTACAAGCGTGACACCGGAAGGAAGAAGCAGCTGTGGAGGGGGTGTTGTCTTCCAAGTGGGCATGGCCAAGTGGAGAGAAGGAGGATGAGATTGGTGCTTCCTCTGTTAGAGGTGGAGTCAGGGCTGTGGTTTCTTCAAATAGGAACTGAGGGCTGCTTGCAGTTTGAAGAGGTTCCTCTGGAACCATGTCTTCATCTATACTCTTTTGTAATGACGCAGATAATGGACTCTGTTTCACCCCAAGCTCTCTGTTGTTGAGATTCTGGATTACATTGTCGCCTACATGGTTCTGCTGCAGTTTGGCATGTGTGGTCCGGTAGGGAGCTGAAGCTCGACGCTCCCTGTCTAAACTGTGTGCTCGAGCATGCAGAGACAAAATACTCTGGAAGCGGAACCTCTTTCCACACACATGGCAAGGGAACCTTAGGCCAGGCCCAGAGCTTGTCCCTCCGGGGACAGCCATGCCCTCATTGTTGAAAAGCTGAAGATCCAACTCATCATCGCAGGTGGTACTTTGCCCAGAGGAGATGGCCTGTTCTAGAGCTCCAAAACCAGGAAAAGGTGCTAATGGTGTGGCTGGGGGGCTGCTCTCCGATGAGGGACTGCCAAGCTCCAGTTCACCAGGAAACAGCGCCACAGCTGGGGTGGGTGAAGGGGGGGTTGACAACTCCTCATCCTCCTCCTCATCTTGGAGGCTGGCCTCTGGAAGGGGGCAGGGTGAGACCGGGGCATAGAGTTCAGTTTGAGGGCTAGAAGGGGTAGATTGAGGACTCTGGGGTAGGAATTGGGGACTGTGGTCCAGGGACGGCATGGAGGGAGGAGACAATGGAGGCTCACAGGAAAGAGCCAGCATACTCTCTGGTGGGGAATCCATACTCTGAGTGAGAAAAGATAGACAATTGTGATTAGATCTAGATAGATAGATAGATAGATAGATAGACATATAGATGGATAGATAGATCACTCACTGTTGATGTGTCTATGCCATGCTTCACTTCCTTGAATTAAAGAGAGTGCGTTTTGATTGTGGCAATCTGCCTGACCACCTCCAACAGTCCCCTGTCAAGTAAAACACAGAATAAAAAATGAGTGCACACACATTTGTTTCTGTGTATGGGTCTAAGGGCAGAGCAGGACATAGACTGTCCCAAACAGGATGGGCGCGAGATGTTTGGACTTCCCCACACACCCTTCCTGCACATACACTTACAGTAGCTGCTTAAATCAGAACAAAAATACATACATGCACACCTTAAAATCCATACACACAGATACAACTGCTCTCACCCCCCACCAATCCCTCATTATCTAAGCAACTCACACACACTAACACACAGTGCATTGATAGAAGTGAACAATTACATAAAGCCACACATGCATACATTGCATAAGTCTGCAGGAGACAGGCCCAGACACAATTTAAAGAGAGAGAGAGAGAGAGAGAGAGAGAGAGAAAAAACACCTGCTTATTTCATAAATAAGAGAAAATGAATTTCATTGATGATTACAGAAAGACAATCTGCTAAACATCTGTGAGGGCGTCTGTATGCCTGGATATGTGTCACTATGCTTATGTTTGTGTGGGTGTTTTTTTTTCAGTATTTACCTCTGTAAACAGACTGAACTGTATGTGTGTGTCATTTTGGGTTCATGTAAACAATCAAGTGTTTGTTTGTGTATTAGTGTGTGTGTGTGTGTGTGTGTGTGTGTGTGTGTGTGTGTGTGTGTGTGTGTGTGTGTGAAAGTATGTGTATCTGTGACATAAGACTTGGATGAAATGGTGGCGAACAGAGCCAGTTGTCATTTTAGCTCAGCCATGACTCACAACAATATCACACTATATCAATCATACTGTCCCCGCCCCATTTGTCTTTCTTTCTTTCTTGCTTGCTTTCTTTCTCTTAATCCCACCATTATTGTCCTTCTTTTCCTTCCTTCTGCCTTTTCACTTCCATAGATTGTGATTCCACCCCCTGTACTTCTTCTCTTTTCATCCTCATTCCCTTCTCCCTCTGTTCCTGACTGATTTTCTTTCATTCTTCATTCTATCATTCTCTCTCTCTGTCTGTCTCTCTGCAGTGGTGCCAGTTGGCACGGTGCCAGGGAATGCTGATATCAGCTGGTAGATTGGGGCCTGCCAACATGGCGAAGAGAAAAGAAAGAGAGGAGAGAGACAGACAGACTCATAGAGAAGGATGGGGGTGTTAGTGAAGAAAAAACATAAATGAAGAACACAAATACGTTCTGAATGAACATATTTGATGAGTAAATCTGCCGAGAAAGGGGACAGAGTGTTCTGCTCTGCAATGGAGGATCTTGCGGTCTGTTTGGTCTGCTGGCATTATTATCATATGAATATCGTCATGGCAATGCACTGTTCCGCCTTGACAGACACGTTCGTGTCTGACCAACCCTGTCACGCCAATAAAGCTTCTCCAAATTTGGATAGATGGAGAGAGTGATAAGGTGCTAGACAGAGGGGGGAGGGGAGAGATGAAGGCAGGAGAGCGATAAAGCAGCATGCACAAATAATACACACACACACACACACACACATACACACACACTCAATATGGCACCTAGTCACTAGATGATTCATGCATGCTAAACACCTTTGTCTGAATGGCCACATGCTACACTCCCTGTACAAGCACACACAAATACACGCTCGCACAGTTTGTGCCTTCATGGGGCACATGTATCGGCTATTTAAATAACGGCACTGTATGTAATGGAATGAATATCATATAAGCAAAAAATGAGAAAAGAGAAATAGACTGCTGTCGTTTGAAAGAAGTGCATGTAAAGTAGCTGCTATTAAAATTATTTGATGCATGTTTCGCTTTATTTTTGGACCTTTGCTAATTAGAAATGTCAAAAAAGTCAAAAGTCAACATTTAAGTAATAATGCATCCCATGGAGATGAATTATGTAAAAAAAAAAAAACACAACAACAACCTGTTTGCATCATCTGTTGGATTTTAGTTGAGGTCAACTAATTATTTCATTACCTAAGTATGACTAATTGGTTTATTGAACGTGTACCACTGAAGTAACTGTACTTTAAACATGGTCGCTTTTTACACAAACGCGTTTACAGTACACACAACTCACTCTGAAAAACCACTCATATGACTGAACAAGCACTTGAGTCATCTTTGATAAAACAGATATTTTTCTCTCAGCGGTTCGTATTCTGTAGCCTTGAGCACCTGAAATAACGTCTCCTGCCTTCGGTGTGAGGACACACTGCGCCTCCAACAGTGAAGCCATGTAACATATCTAAAGGCTAAGAAGAGATCATTGATACGTACTGAAAGACTTTAGACTTGTGGCCTTGAAAATATAACACGAGTGGCTTTATCGCAGCCTTTTCTTTGATATGTGGGGAGGGTGAGAGAAAGAGAGCGATATCTTTAAATTCTGAGAGATTAAGAGAGAAAACCGATTGCTCAGTATGTGATGCGTGTGAGGCTTGAACTGCACTTTAACTTTCTGTATCTCTGAGTGGGATTTCTAAGGTCAGTGTGTGTATGATTCTGGATTGTTGCAGTCATACAACAAATCCCCACAGACGAAATTCATTTCCTGTTTCTAACCTTGGCCTGAACTTTATCTTTCTCAGCACCCCGGCTCCCACACACAGCGACTCAAGCGTGTGCGAAATCCTCCTTCCCTTCAACGTCCTCTTTTTAGGTTGAAATTCCAAGTCATCCGCATTCTTCACCTGATCTCCTCTTTATATTACTCTGAGAGACTTGTGGTCAGTTTGAAGGTTCAGTTCAAAGATGCTGAAGAGAGGACAAGCAAGTTCAAAACCCATTAGCTCCTTAACAGAGCATGAAACAAGGATATCGGCATTGAAATGGTTCTACACTAAGGTGCTTTAGAAAAAACAACAAATAAAACAAATTCTTCTCAACTGTCAAATCTGAAGACTACACCAAAAATCTGCAGTTTTCCAGTTCACTTTCAAGTTTACAGCACTAAGAGCTCTTGTAAGATTCTTATTAACAAACTTATGTTGTCATCATTTACTCACCCTTAAGTTGTTTCTAACCTGAATTTCATTCTTCTGCTTAAAAAAGAAGATATTTTGTGTTAGAAACCAAACAGATGCTCTGAATGATTCCCTTAACAAGGAAAATAATAATAATAATAATTAAATAAAATACTATGAAAGTCAATAGAGGCCATCAGCTGTTTGGCTATCAGCATTCTTCAGTATATCTTATTTTGTCCCACAAAAGAAAGAAACTCATACAACGATACAACGACGTTTTACAACGAACAGCCCACCTCTGACCTCCACCAATGAAGCAAGCTGTAAGGTGTTCACTGTGTGCAACAAGTGCACAATGACTGTGTGCTGTGCTGGAAAGTTTAGCTTCAGGCATCGGAGCACAGAGAGGAACTTAGACACACGTCTGCTGAATTTGAATTTGGCAATGCTTTTGTAAAAAATGTTTTGTCAAGTCACATAAAAGTATGCTTTATGAGATTTACTGGCATCACAAATATTATCCAATGAGACTAAATAAACATAATTCTGTTACACCATTCAAAAGCAGTGGTGAAATCTGGTAAAATTGCAAGCAGTTGGCATATTCTTATGATGCATAATAACATAAAGGCCTGTTGTTTCTTTCATAAAACAATTATATAAAAATGATTCTCCTTATTCGCAAGTATGCGATTTTGATCGTTCATGAACATGAGTAAATCCCAATTCCCTAAATTCAAAGTACGGGATATATGTTGCTAATTATGTCATTCATATTTGTGCATTGAGACCCCAAAACAAGCCGAAAATCTGTGGATGATTGGGTCAAATTTTGAAGCTACTGCAACAGCTCATCCAGATGTGCAGGTCATCGAGATGAGGAGGAGGAGATCTGGTATAAGAGTTGTTTACAGGGCCCTGCGCTTCCACCGCCCTGTTCGGCCACATCTCTGCGCTGCTCTGCCCTCTTTATCCGTCAAAATGTCGCGTCAGTTCAGGGAGGCAGGTCTCATATCGTCACCCCTCATGCGAGCACGTACGGGGGCAGAGATTTAATAGCCTTTATGCAAATGCCCCAAATCTGTGCCAGCGTTAAATAATGGAAAGGAATGACACCATATTTGATTTTCATTTATATATATATGCATAAAGTTTCTCGGCGGGATGTGTTTGCAGGACATCAGATGACCCGTCTGTAGAGAGGAATGTCCTCGCGTGATGTGCGTCAGTAACGCGCAACCATTTTCAGTCGCCTTCTCTCTCGCGGCCATCTCAATTAAAAAGGCACATTAATGAAATAAATAAATGCTCACAAACAAATGCGCACAAGACGCGTCCTCTCGCGAACGCAAACATTCGCGCACGAGCATAAAATCGCGATTTACAAAAGCAAGCGGCATCGTTTTCCCAAACGGAGGCAGAAATGCAGCTTTTGGGACGGGATGTTGCGCGCTCCATTTTCTTCCTGATTTTCTTTCAACAAAAGATAAAGGGAGGGGAAAAGGACACGCGATCAGGGTGCAGCCGAAAAGTGCCATCGTGGGGTTTCGTCTTGAAATCCGCTGCCAATCTCGCCGCTATCGTGACAAAACACTGTCGAGCGACGTGTGAAACTTTACGTTTTTAGGGCCGTTGGTAAAACTGGAAGCTGCGGGTTTTGCGCTACAATTTAAACGGCGTTTACGAGCGCGCATTTGTGAGGTGACGCTAGGACAGGCAGAGCGCGTGCAATCCTACGAGTTATTATATTAACACGCACGGAAAGCTTTCGCATTCTTTTGGAAGTTATTAATAAGCTGCTTTTCAGCTGCTAAAAACTGTCCGATCTACACGAATAAGTTCAAACTTGCGTGTTTTGACGCGGAACAACTGGAACAGAACTAACTTAAGCAACACATAAAGTATAAAACTTTGCGATGTTGCAGCAGTGGAGAAATGAACAGTTGCTTCTTGCACTCAAAAAAACAAAACAAAAAAAGTTAAACCGTCTACAATCAGCTTGTTCCCTTCAGTTCGGGACACGTTTTCCCCACACTAGAGGCTGTGGAAATATTCAAGGGCCTTAAAAAACGAAAGTTGCATTTTCATGCCCGGGTCTCGCATCTCTTTCAGGACACACACGCACGCGCGCGCGCTCACGCACACACACACACCGGCAACATACACGGCACGAGACAAATGTGAGGAAGTGTGTATGTGTGAGAACACGTATGATGCGCCCTAACAGAGACACACGAGACGCCAGTCAATGTCCCGGTGCATGTAGCCTACGTGAAAGAAAACGCGAGTGGAAACGCGACGCCTGTACTGTATCCATGGAATTGCATTACCCGGATCAGACCCCCCCCCAAAAAAAGTCGTCGTCGGATATTTGTTGTTTATGAAGACGACAACAGTCGCTCTTTTTACGTCTAAAACTGTACACGCGCACACCGTTACAGCCGCGAGCGATGTGCATCAGTAAAATCGCTCAAAAAGCGCAGAATAGGTCAGTTATTTGAAATGAATCGGATATTTTGTGCTGAAAGTAAGACTGAATGTACTTACGGGAGAGGCGGCGAGGAGATTAATGACAACACACGTCATGATTACGTTTCACTTGAATTAAATACATTACGAGTTAGGGAAAAAAATGGAAATCGGGGGTAGTTGTATACAAGCATACGCCGATGCCCCCCTCCCTTCTGCCCTCTCTATCTTCTCCTCCTCCTCCTCTCTTTCCTCACACGTCTCTCTCTCTCTCTCTCTTTTCTCAAAGATCCATTTATTGTGCGGTCGTGAGTGAGTGAATGAGAGAGAGAGAGGCGGAGGCTGTAGGTTACAAATGTAATTATAATCTCGCAGAGGCACCATTTTAAAACGATCTGTAGATTCGCGGGATGGACTTTTGACACGCCGCGCGCTTACAAATCGCGTGCGAGTTTCTCGCGGGGCTCAGATTTGCATCGAACATCTTTTGAAGATCGTGAACGTTTCTTCTTAACTTTGTTGCCCGTTGCGAGATAGTTGTGATTGTGTTGCGCGCTCCACGGGGAGCCGCGCAGGTGCGCGCGCGCGGGTCACCATCCACTATTCCAGTTCTACTGACTGTAAAAAAAGAGAAGAAGAAAAAATAAACAAATAAATAAACAAATACATACATAAATAAATGCATTTACCACTAATGCATTTGTAGCATTATTGGCATTTCTCTGTAAAACAATAAATAATAGCAAAGTCAATAATAATAATAATAATTTATCTCTCTCTCTCTCTCTCTCTCTCTCTCTCTCTCTCTCTCTCTCTCTCTCTCTCTACTTTAAATAGAATATACGAATATACTGTATATATTCTTATAGATATCAACATACATCTGATATTTACCCTCAGTTCACCTGAGATCCATGAATAAACAAATGTACTGTTATTTGTGAAAGTCGATAACAGAAAAGCTTTGTGTATGAGATTCAGTAAATTTTTCCTATGACAAGAATTAAAAACATTAATAACAACAACAACAAATTATTATTATTATTATTATTATTATTATTATTATTATTATTATTATTATTATTATTTAAATATACCCCCCCCCCCACACACACACACACACAATCATATTTAAATGTTTGCCCTCTTTTGACCTGAGATCTAAGAATAAACAAATAATAATAATAATAATAATAATAATAATAATAATAATAATACATAACCAGCTACTGTTATTATTATTATTATTATTATTATTATTATTATTATTATTATTATTATTATTTAGGCTTATTTGCAGATAGAACACCTTTTCATTATCAGATTCAGAACATTTTGTCCTTTGAAAATTTAAATAAATAGTACAGGTTGAACTCCTAATGCATTTGGAGCATTTCACTGCATCAAGGATTACGAATAATAATAATAATAATAATAATAATAATAATAATAATAATAATAATAATACTTTTTGGTTTAAGCCTTTAACAGAAAAAAACTTTGTATATCAGATCCAGAAGTTTTTTTTTTTTTTTTTTCAAATAAATAAATAAATAAATAAATAAATACTAATGCATTTTTAGCATTCTTTTGTGAGACAGGAATTATTATTAATAATAATCGTTGATGGGGGGTTATATTTAAATAACAATAATAATAATCTCCCTGTACTCTGTGTAGAGTATCCACAGACTGGAAACCTTCAGATGTCAGATTGGGTAGCATTTCTGCTGGTGGATGCTCTGCATGTACAGGTGTTTTTGTCTGGTTCAGAGGCCAGGTTTTTGGGAGTTTGAGGATGATTTTGGAGAAGAATCTCAACATTAACTCACACACACCTCTGACTGTCAGCTCACGCGAGTGTGTCTGTGTGAATGTGTGTGTTTGTGTATTGTGTGTGGTGTCTGATACAGTCATATCATCACCCGCCCCCAACGCTTTGATTGTCTTCTACGCCGCAGCACAAATACACCAATTAATATGCAGAGAGTGAGAGAGACGGAGACAAAAAAAGAAAGAAAGAAAAAAAACATGCAGGGGTGGGGGGGGGGGATGGCATGGAGAACAGGAAGGAGTGAAAAAAGAGAGATGAAATGAGAGATGAAGAGGAGGAAAAAAGAGTGACGTAAGGGTGGTCTAAGGGGGAGATGAAATCTGATAGATGTTAGAGAGAAAGAAAGAAAGAAAGAAAGAGGGATGGAAGAGGAGAGCAGGGGGCGATGGGGAATCAATACGTACATATTTAGTCAGAGATGGAGGGATCGATTGGTGAGGATGGAGGGAGAATGAGAGGAGAGGGGTTAAAGGGGTGGAGTGAAGAGGCATTGGCTGCTGTCTCTTTGTCGCAGTGTCAGGGTATTGATACTGTAATATCGCCATGACAATAGCACCGTGCCGACGGCCATGACGACGCCCGACAGCACAATACAGTCACCCGCAGTATACTGAGGGCAGTGAGGCAGAGCAGGCCGCAGACACAGACGCAGACGCAGACGGGGGGAGGCTGGCAGGTGCACGGCTGCTGCTCTCATGAATCTATACGTGACCAAGAGAGAAGGTGCACAAGGCCAGACACATTAATCACTGCTTATGCACAAGTCTCATTTAAACTTGGAAATAAGTGCGCTATGAAAGCGGATAAGAAATGTCAGCGTGATCATTAGAGAGATGGTTTGGCACAGACTTGTGGAGTTTGTGTCAGCTGTCATTAAAGCAAAACAGGCATTTTTCAAATCAGTTTTTAACTTTTTTATTTTTCTTTTTTTTTGACTTTTGGAACTCATGGTGTCTATTGATTAAAAGTGTAATTGCAAGTTTATTAATTTTGCATTTATTGAATTGCAAGTAAATCACATTATCAGCATTTCATATAAAAAATAAAATAAAAAATAATAATAATATATATAAAAATAAGACATTGTATTGGCAGGTGAGTATATCATTCAAAAGAGAGGACAAAGGTTGTCTGGGTCTTTGAGCATCTTTTCTTGGACTTTTAGTTTGTATTGAGTTCTTGTTTCCTGTTCCATCACCAGCTCCTGAGTGTCTGCACCTGCATGTTGGAAATCAGTTACCCAGTGTGTATTTCACTGGTGTTTTCTGTATTCTTGCTCAGGGCTTGTTTCATTGTTGGCTGTGTCGTTGGTGTTTTTAGTGTTCTGAACTGTTCTTAGTTGCTTTGCATTGTTTTGTATCTCCTTCTGTTGTCTAGTAATTCATCATCTGGCTCTTCCTTGTCTCTGAGTTCACCATCGTTGCAGTTTAGAAGTCAGAGTATGGACCCTTTTTCAGACTTTGATGATGCCTTTCCACAAATAACATCATACACATACTGTATACGTTTTTATGTTTTAATAATAATAATAATAATAATAATAAAATGCACATAAGATAAAAAGTCATGCTTTTCTATCTTAATCATAATTATGATGTAAAGAGTCAACTTTATGAAATAGTAAATCATAACTATGATATAAAAAAGTTTTTTTTTTTTAAATATGAGATAATTGTGAAATTAAATTCAAACTTTTTATCACATTATAACTTTCTCATAATTTTCAGTCATGAGATAAAAATCAAAATAATGACAGTGTCTTGTCTTTTTTCATAACAACTTGTCATTAACTTTATTTCATCTTTGTCATGATTTTAACTTTTGACTTAGCATCTCATTATATTGACTAAGTCTGACTTTTTATCTCATGAGTCATGACTTATTTTAACTTTTCAACATGATTTCAACTTAGTATCTCATAATGTTGACTCATTTTTTTCAGAGTCACACTTTTGACTTTTTATCTCATAATTTCAAATTTGTATATTATGATTTCAACATTTTTATCTCATAATTATGACTTAGTATCTCATAACATTGACATGAGATACTAACTAATAATTATGAGATAAAAATGTTGAAATCATAATATAAAAATCTGTGTGTGTGTGTGTGTGTGTGTATATATATATATATATATATATATATATATATATATATATAAGTATATAAGTATATCATAATGTTGACATTTTTAAGTTTTTTGTTCTCATACTTATGACTCTTTATCTCAAAATTACAACTTATTTCAAAATTATTACTTGAAGTTTTTATCTCAATTCCAGCTAGTCATGATTTCAGCTTTTTATCTCATAACTATGTCTCAGTATCTCAAATTCCATTTTTATTTCTTAATTTCAACATTTTGTCATAAATGACAAATATCCACCCATTTCTAATATAGCTGCTGAGAAAGTGATAAATATGTCCTCTATCTTTCTCCAGATTGTCATAACCCATCTCTCTATACATTTCTTCTTTTGGAAAGTCATGGAAACACTTTTGTGGATGTGACAATGAAGACTGGATTAATGGCTGCAGAAAATTCAGCTTTGTATCACAATAAAAAAATACATTTGAAAATATATTACCATAGAAGAAAGTGAATATTACTGTTTTTACTGTATCTTTGATCAAATAAATGCAGCCTTGGCAAGAAGAGATGACTTTCAAAAACATTTCCCAATAACCAACCTAAAACTTCTGAATGATAGTGTAGAATTTCATTTATTAATTTATTTTAAATACAGGTCTAATAATGCACATTTTCTGACAATGTAGAAAAAGCAATGAGAGAGGCATGACGCAGGCCGGATTCGAACCTGCATCTGTGAGCACAGCAGCTCTCGAAAGGTCATGATCATGTCCCACTGCTCCGTGACAAATGACTCTATTATTGCTGTTAATTGGAATGAAGGCATGTTTCAGATAGAACATGTATTTCATAACTCGCTGCATGCGTGAGAGAGGCGTGATCTTCAAGACAAATGGCTGCTTGTCAGCACATAAGTCAGTGTGAGTGACCGACCGGTATTTCTCTCTCTCTCTCTCTCTGTATGATGTGTGCTTCCCCTCACTCGCCCCATCCCTCCTTAATATGATGTAAAAAGCTAATCGCATGCAAATGTCTGTTGTCCCGGTAACACGGCCGAAAAATCCCTTTGATGTTTCACCCAACTCATTCTCTCCACGTTCTCTTTGTTCAGCCGAGTCTCTCTCTGCCTCTTCAACCCCCCCACCTCTCTCTCTAATCCTCACACTATCTCTCTCTCTCTCACCCCCCATTTAAACCCATTCTCTCGCTCTCTTCACATTTCTATCAAGACAAAAAAACTTCTCTGCCCTCAGCCATACCTTTCTCACACTCACTGCGTCTGCTGTGCCCCCCTCACTCGTCTGTCTCATTCTTTCGCTCTTGTTCTCCCCTCTCTGTGCCTCTCCGTCTGTCCCTCCTTCATTTCCCATCATACCATCTACTGTCTTTGGCCTCTCTCTCTCTCTCTCTCTTTCTTTCTGTCCTGCACACTCTTTTCATCTCTTTTTTTTCCCTTCTGCTGGTCACTGAGTGGCTGCCATTTTCAGCATGTCAGTAATGTTGTCAAGTGCGTATCCCATAATGCTCTCAGATGCACTAAATGTCATCAGGCTCTAAAATGGCTGCGGGGAGAAAAGAAAAGGGGGAACGACTTGGTTCTGTTCATTTAATAAACCCACTAAGACAATTAAACAGTTACAAAGTCAAAAAGGAGCATGCAATTCAAAAATGTAAACATTAATACATGATGAGGCTTATAAAGACATCTTGTTTCTCTGGCACACGCTCCTGTTTACAATCAAAACTATGAATCCCACCAAGGTATTTATGGTTTGCGAGCGAGCTGGATCGCACACGCCCCGCTGCGGAGAGTATTTTTGGCCTGAATGTGGGTTTGGTGCTGTAGATACAGTGCATTCCTCCCACACTCGCTCAGGTTTGGGGTCGGCCGCGCTTCAGTCCTACACTCTTCTCTAAGTCAGAAATGGGATTTGTCATTTGAACTGCTTAATTATTGACGAAACTATGCAATTTACCATTTTTTTACTAACGTTGCACAGTTCTGTTGCTCTTTGTAGCTCTTAGTTATGTTTTATTTCAGAATGTTTCTTTGACTGCACACTTTTGTGTCATGTCTAATCTGAGTGGAGTGTGAGACACTGTTGAGATCCTTTTAATTTTTTTACTCAGGAGGATCAACTCTAAACTTAATGTAATGTTTCGGATTTCAGAAAATGTATTGTAGGTTAAAATTATATTACATGCAGAGAACTGAACTTTAGAGTGTATTTTTTTCCCCTTGAGTAAAATTTAAGTATACTTAAAGAAAAGAATAAATAAAATAAAAAAATCTACCTAAATTAAAATCTGCACTTTTTTGGAAGCGTGTAAGTGTGCTCTCTTTAAGTGCACTTATTTGGCCTTTCATTTCATTAATATATATTTTTTCTCAAGGAACTTACGATGGAAGTAAATGGTACCAATTTGTAATCGTCAGTTTCAGGAAATAAACATGATTTTAGTCTGCTTACTAACCTTTTGTGTAAAGTTTATCCAATCTTGCATTTTTAGTTAGCAGTAGATCATTTAAAATGACTGTAAAAATTATTTAAACAACTCTACCGCTATCAAATTATAAACTTAAAATTCTCCAAAAACTGGCTCCAATCACTTCCAATGTAAGAGACTCAGCATAAGTTGAAATCAAACATTTATAAGTGGTCATCATGGCAATCATATATTACACCACAAATGCTGTTGATGATCCTAACTTGTGCAGAACCTGGAATATACTTTTAAAAAGATCGTATTTAGGATTTTTCTCTGCTATGGGTGTATCAGCACATCAAGCTCAATACGCAGCTGGCCAGAATAAAACCTCTTCAGCTCAAGGAAAACAAAACTTTGGCTGTTGTTTCATCAGCAGAAGAAGTTTCCAGCATCTAAAATATGCAACAAGACAGAAGACTTGAAATACAAACAGAGCTTATAAAGGATGATTTTCCAGAGTTAGACCTCATGAATTCAAAAGTGGATTACAGCTGCTGGAGTCAGTTTTTACGCGCTTGAACCTTTGAGTAGATTAGCGTTCCAGCATCTAATACTCTTTAAGACTGTGCAGAATCTGGCTAATGGAAAAGCTGAGGGCGGAGTTAAATAATTACATAACTCATAAAGCATAAAACACACCATCCATAGCAGCTCTATTCTGAAACGCAGGTCTGGATTTGGCTCTCGGATCGGCCGGGGCAATAAAAGACAGCTGGTGCTTAACTAAACTCAGAGAACGGAGAAGAAAATGTTCCTTA